>VRLP01004284.1:0-51154 GCA_009660295.1 Lophius piscatorius | reverse complement strand
TCTGGAGGGGGCTGATGACTAGATGGTAAGCCCCTCTCTTATTAGTATTCAGTAGTGCACAATTCAGTCAGCAAATCAACAGTTATTTACTTGTGGATTTTTTGTGTCAACAGAATAGGGTTTCAGACAGGATAATGATCCAACCGGATGATTCTCCTGATTGTGTTTTGGTCCCTACTTGACTTCTACGGTCTTTCACATTGTCTGAAACTGTGGGTGAATGTGAGTACATTCACCCACCCAAACACACGCACACGCACACACAGACGCACAGATGCATGCTCACATTCAGGCACACACAGCATACGAGAGAGGAACTTATTTTTTAGTAATATGAAGTACAACACATCAATCATGCATCAAGAGCTTCTAATAAAGCATAATTAGTTATCTGGTGAATATAGCAGCTAGTGGAACTTCTTTGTGTTATAATTTGATATGCCACTAACCGTGATCTGACACACACACACATACACACACACACACACACACACACACACACACACACACACACACCCACACCCATGGGATAGGCAGCCCACTCCCTGTGAAATGCCTTAAACATTCCTCTTACCTCTTATTGCATTCATATCTATTTTTTCGACCGTGCTTAACAATTCCAAAACCACTTCTACAGGCTATAGGAGACAAAGAGAGTAGATGAGTTTGGAATCAGCCTGGTTTTAATGAAGGCAAGGTGTGCATCTCATGTAAACACCAGTGTAATGATTTTTGCAGTTGACTTGAGAGCTGGAGAAAGAAAATTGTGTGTTATAGTGTATTTTCTGGGATTGTGTGGGGCCACAGAGGCTGGAATAGAAGTTTAGTTTTAGTCCTGGTCCTAAGAGGAAGCTTAATAAATTACCTTTTCTCTGCATCATATCAGTGAAAAGATATGTGATTGGATGAATGTCTTGTGTGTGAGTTGGAGAGTGTTGAGGTTTAAATTTGTCTGATGGGTTTATTTGTCCGTTACTGAATTAAATTGGATTCAGACTTGTTTTAAGACTTAATTTTTAGTTTTAGTTTTACCTAATTCTCTTGTAATCAAGTGAAAATCTTTTTTCCATATGTTTTAATTGAATTTAAGTTTTGGGTGTTTGTATATATCCCTATTTGTGTTAGGGACATCCTAGGTAATATCAAGCAGAAAGCGAATAATTAGCTTTACTCCCAGTGTTTACTCCCAGTTCAAACTGCAATTTTTAAAATTTGTTTATTCAGCAGCAGCATTTGTTTTTTTACTTACTAAAGAAACATGCATAGTTTTGCTGCGGCAGACAATTATGTTTGAGTTTCTGTATTTATTGGAAATATTTGTTTACGTTTTTGTGTGTGTGCATATGTGCTAAAATGGGTAGTCGTATGTCTGTGTATTTGTGTTTACATCACAGTAATGGAGTTCATTAGCTATTACACTCTACTTTATGGGTTGCCCTCTGGTTTGGTAGGGTTTTATTGTAGGAATAATTGGCAGTATAGATAGTCGTGTGAATGTGTAACTATGCATTTTAAAGTCATGATATTTCAATTTCATGGTTCCACCCCATAATGCCATGGAATGTTGTTACAGCCTTTATTTGTTTTGTGTACATAAACATGTATGAGGACTTTTAGGGATTGTTTTTCCTGGTAAATATGTAGGATAGGATTTGTGTGTCTATTGAATTGTTTTTTTTCAGTCTGAATGTGGACCTGGCAGTGTTAGAGATAGATCAATGCAACTATTAGAAGTTATTTTTATTTAGAGCCCTGATAAGCCTATTAAAAGCTGGTCAACTAGTCCCTTGGCATATTACAAATTCCTAACTCCCCATTTCTTATCCATCAACGGTCTCTGCAGGGAAGTTAAATATTCTAGCTGTTATATCTTTAGTCATCCAATGATATGGGGCATTCATTGCAAATTTGTTTCAGGCAAGGCTTTTTGCAGCATTGACCTTAAAGTTCTCGAACTAAGTTCAATTAGAGAAGACGAGATTTGATTTAGATTTGAATGATTTATAACAACAGCAGATGTGTGATAATGAGTCTATTAGAAAGTCTTTGCCGCTCAGACTCTTCGGGGAGATTGTGATTGAAGGCTATCTGCCCTGAGCACCAGCATGTAATTTCCCCCTTCTGGACTCTGGATACAGGTGGTGGTGGCTAATGACTCTGCTAAGGATCATGAACGAAGAAACCGACGGATCTTCGCGGGCTAGGTGGAGATGGGGAGGTGGAGCGTATGCAAACCAGCAACATGGAAGAACTAGGTGGATGGAGTAGGTCATATTTAAAGACAGTAGCTGATGGTGATGATGAGGTTAAGCATGCAGGTGTGTCAGTGATTGGATGGATTTTGCTACCTGAAAGGGTATAGCTGATATCAATTAATGCCCCAGGCCGTTAAGCAGGAATTTGAGACCAAGCAAGACCAAGTGGAAAGAGTAGTCATTTTGAGGAAGGTCATTCAGACTGAACTTTATTAGATTTCCTAGATCCGCCCCTTAACTCAAAGATGAGGGGTGCAAGGTCTCCCAGTGAGAAGGTAACCAGAATCCCCCAAAGATACTTACTTGCTGCACATGAATGTATTATTGCATGAAGATCGCTTCATCTGCTGAGAAATTACACAAGCTGAAGGGCATAGCAAATTTAATTAACTGAGGTATGGAGCACTGGGAATGAGGGGACAAACAAAATGATCTTGCAATTGTAATTGAAACAATATGACTCAACACTACAGTTGCATACTGTTGCACGGTGGTAGTTATGTTCAGGTACTGGACTCATGGAAGATTAGGACTGATTGCCAGCTGAAGGAGAGAATACCTGTTGAGGCACGTTGGATGTGGTTGTAAGAATGTTTGTCAAACATTGACCAATATTGCAGATGAAATGAAGTGAATTAACTGATAATGAACTGAAGATGTGAGTGTGACCCAACTCATCCCCACCTGAAATCTGACATGAACTGTGTAACAGCTAGCCCACAACAACTACTGAACCTAGTCCTAAAAGCATAACTATAAATAACTTGGTCATTCTTCCCATATGGGATTGATGTCTTTGTTGATATGATTGATTGAGTCTGCTGTATAATAAGTGATCGAAGGATGAAAAAATTTTTACTGAAAAAAATTTACTAAGTAAACCAATGGCGCAACGGCTGAAGCCAACAAAGGGGTAGGTCTAAGGTGGCTAAGATATTGAGAATTATGACAGAACGAGCCAAGAGGAAGAAGTCAGGGAAAAAGAAAGTACATAAACAAGCTGAAACTAATGCATTACTGCATGCCAGCTTAGGCGTGATCTCATTTTCTCATAAGATTTTCTGTGTGATCTCAATAGTATAACTGGACTCTGCAGAGATCTCTCATAAGCTCCACCCATAGGTAGGATGAAGGTTGGCAGTGTCATGGAGTCAATCTCAAAAGGGGACTTAAGAGCAAGACTGCTCACAATGCTAGGAGCCCGTAACGGAAACAAAACCATTAATCCCTGAGTGAAGAGAATATCTCTACACTGCAAAGATATTCCAAATGTCAGTGAGTCCAGGTTGGAGGGAACTCTACTTATGGGTCAAGTGCTGAATACACACTTGGCCTTAAGAATAATGATATGATTTAAAGACATTATATGATTATCATTATGATTATTATACCATTTACTTTTCTGTCTACCGCTGCAACTGAGGCAGGAATATCTACATAATACTGCATGCCAGCTATTTCTCAATTGCTTTTCTGTGTGCTGCATAGTAAAGGATAAGTGTGATGAAAATGAAGGGTTAAGCATTTCAGGGTTTTTTTTCTTCTTTTTTTTCACTTTGATTCAAATGTTTTTCACTGTTTCAGTAAAATGTGATTGTGCTCATCTCAATAGTATGACAAAATGCTGCTGCAAAACCATCTGAAGCACAAATCTAAATGTTGCTGCATGCCGTCTGAGCAATGACTCTAAATGTTGCCGCATGCCATTTGAGGCATGACTCCAAATTCTGCTGCATGCCATTTGAGGCATGAATCTATCTAAATGCTACTGCATACTACGAGAGGCATGAGGTATCCTGAGGTGACAGGTGCACATGCAAGACCTGTGAAGCCGATGATGGGAGCCGTATTGACACTACTGTTGAGGCCCACCTCCCCATGCGCTAATGTCCAAAGGGAGTTCCTCCAAACATCAGTGTCCTGAGAAGCCCGCGAAGACATGTCCAACGCAAACGAGATTCCTAACAGTAGTTGGATTATGTGGCATAAAGGAGAATATGCCGAAATAGAATGTTTGCCACAAGCATGCAACGACAGAATGCCAGCGGCTCTGAGATGAACCAAGGTTGTGTACTTGAACTTAAAAAGATGCTCCCTAACCAGAGATGGACGCCAAATACCAGCGTTCAATAGCGTTCTTGCAAAGAAATTGCCTATCTGCTATTTCTTTATTTTTTAAGTATGGACAATGCACAATACATGTTTATTAAAGCATACAGCTAAGAGCTTATTCTTGTCATCTATAGTCCCTGGACGGAGGCAAAATGATGCACAGGTTGCAACAGTTATTATAAAATAGTACTCACAACTATCCTAAAATCTAAAATACAGAACCAACTTGACCCTCCCCACACAATCTTTCAGCTAAAGAATAAGCGATCAACACTTCTTTGAAATCAGACCCTTCCGCGATACAAAAATTACCCCAGACATTCAAGACTAATGCTGACCTCTTCCAGGGGTGTGAGTTCAGAGACAACATGCCCGAGTATCCTTCATCCATTTTTTTAAATTTCTTTTTTATTATCTTCAAAATGTTTAATGTACAAAACTCTTTGATACTCAGTGGCAAGGAGTAAGGTGGAGATTAATGCTAGCAGAAGCAAGGTGATCTGTGATTGATGGTTTTAGAAAAAGAGGCATATGTATCCACAAAGGTGGTGTACTAATGGCAATTTATTTATTTTCAACATTCCCGTAGACCAGACTTGTCAAGCTCAAACTGATTAGCATTGATGGCTTGACAATAATAAAACAATAAACAAGTATGTATGTTTTTGCGAGGCTCGAGACGCTGCTCTGATTTTTTTTTAATCATAAAGAGAGACAAACTACTGTTCTTATTAATTTCATCAAGTCCGAACACAAACACAACGCCGATCAAATTTACTTCCGCTGTAATCCTTCAAAATAACATCACTACAAATACACTGCTCCGCTACAGGGAACATAAGTATGTGCTTATGCTATAAACAGAAGAACTCGTTACAGGGTCAAATTCTAATAGCTTTTGATCATAGATATGGGATCATCATCCACAGGAATCATTTGCTGCACATACTGAAGAACAACAGGCAGCAGCTACACTAATGGTTTTCATATTGGCATTTCATATTAATGGTATTAGCAATGCTGAATTTATCTTGTGCACATAAGGTAATTATTTTTATTCAAGGGACTTCAGGGGTTCTGTAGAGAACGGATGAATCCACTGCTTCAATATTTTGCCAACCTTGTGTCTGAACCCAGAGACTCGAATAGTTATTTATTAACAGTTATATCATTTGAAACATGAAATAGAGTGAGCTTAAGATATTTATTTTGAGTATGTATTCATTCACAAATGGAAATTTATTTTGATTGATTTTTATTGCAATAAATTGAATAATTGATAAACTTATTTGATTTTCGGAGGTTTTACCAGTTTCCAGTGTAGCGCCACAGTGGGTTGCTAAATTAGTAACAACTTCTGACTTCGTATCAAATGTTAACGTTGCTCTGTTTTTGAGTTTGACGTTCAATATACAGTATTTCCATCATAGAACGACTTAGGTGAAGTGTCTGGGTTTGTCCTGTGTTTGTGGGATTGTGTATCACCTACGCTGTGGAAAGCGCTGTCTAGATGTTATGTGGAAAGCTGCTCTCTTCCTTTTCTTTTGTCACCAATCCAGAAAGACCGTTCTGTCGTTTGGATTTTTCATTTCTCTTGCTCTCCATTTTAGTTCAGCTCAATCATTTTTCATCGCTCCCCCATGGTACAGGTACAGGTGAGCAGTGTCTCTTTGTTGTTTTGTGTAGAATGTGCACAATCACTTGCTTAAAAGGGCAAAATGTATCCCATTTTCTGATAGTGAGTAAACCCTTAAGGTTGATCCCAATGTGTTGATCCCAAGACTTTTTGGCGCATGAACCAAAAACCAAATTGTGTGGACTGATTGTACAAGCATATTTATGATGAAGCAATAATATCAGGCTGCCATTTCAGTTTGATGTGCTATAAAGTATAAAGACATTATCCTTTTGTTCTTCATTATTGTTTTCATTTTTCCAGTTTGCAGATAAATTTTTCATTGAGTTGAGCACAAAAATATGATATTTTGTTTCCTGAAACTCTTAAATGGTGTTTTTTCTTTAAACAATAACAAGTGTAAATTACAATAGGACTACACTGGTACCAGTATTGGTATCAATTTTACTACTGGGCTCGCGTTCTCATACCAGGGTGGGCCATAATTGGGATAATGTTTTTGATAATTCAGGATTTTGTCAAATTATCAGCGCACCAGAACCCAAATTAAAGATTCCTAGCCATCAGAGGGCATCACAGGCACGGTAAAATCAAAGTTTTGCAACGCTGTGGAAAAGTATATCGTCATGTCAACTGGTCATGGCAGTAAGCTGTCCACCCTGTCTCTTAATTCTACTCAAAGTTTCTGCCGTTAAAAGGCAGTTTTGGCAAAAGTTTTGTGAGGCAAAATTCGGTCTAGACCTGCTCAATTTAAAAAGCACTTTGAGACAACAGTTGTTGTGAAATGGCGCTATAAATTTACAATTTGATTTATTGTTGTACATCATTTCAGCTTCAGCTAATGTTTGAGCTAGGGTGTAAGCCCATCATCAATCGTCAGCCAAAACTTCACAGTGGAATGATGAAGAGTTAGTCGTCCTCCTTGTGGATTTGCATACTAGCTAGATTTTTTTGATGGTATGGTAACAGCTGATAATGTATAGATCCTTTTTCACTTAAGAAAGATCACTAACATTTCAGATCTAAACTTTGAAATGTTAGTGAGTTTGAACAATCTCAATCAGTTATGCACACATCCCGACTCGGGATTTGAAATTGAAAACTAATTCATGCAAGGACTTTCACACTTCCTCTGCATACTGTTTTCTCTCTTTTACCGTCTGTCTAACCCTATCTCCTGCTGAGAGAATGAAAGAGAATGTGCAGGCACTCAGACACGCATGGCTGATATCAGACAGACATGTCAACTTGCTACACTTTTACCAAAGTAAATGTGGATAAGTTATCTTTCTGCAGTGGACAGATATGAAATTTTGTACCCAAAAAACCTGTTAACTTCTCAGTTTCTCTTAAGCAGCTATTTTGTAGATGAGGTCCGAGGCACCTCCCAGTGTGCGTTTGATAGCTTATAAATTTGGATGTGTTTGTTCGTCAGAGAGAGGAATTAAGTTGTTTTAGGCGTCATTATGTATTTAAATGAGTCAGTGAGTGGTTTTAATCTTTTGGCTTATTGGTGTGAATAACATAGTGAGTCAGTCTCAGAAACATTAAAAAAACAACCTTATTTTGTTTCTGTCTCCCTGCGATTTAATTCTATCATAATCAAATTTATTTCATCCGTATTTGATTTGGAAATGGAAAAATTCTAAGTTTTTCAATTTTGATTGATGTATTTCTAAACGAAAAATATAATAACCACTTGTTTTTCATATTTCAATATTCGTTTCTGAAACAAAATACCAAAACACACACAGACCTACCTCATAATACCTCAGTTTAAACATGGCCAATTTGAGTGCTGTTTGGACCCCTCTGACATTCAGTTTGACAAACCTGCACTGGAGGAACTGCTATTTGATCCATTGAAATGAATGGCCTGTCTGTATCTCCTCTATAAAGCTGACACTATCAAATAGCCACGGCCGTCCCCCATTTTCACTTCAACCATGTTTATGTACACAGGACCATGTTACTAGATATCGACATAAGACTACCAAAGTTCACAATTTTAAAGACAAATGTGTGAGCAGTGCAAGACGGAAATAGCTGGACAAAGCCCATAGAGCAAGACAATACCTAGCAATCTATACAGGACTGATCCCGTGCATATGTATGTAATATTACAAATACCAGAAATGCTGATGCAGATGATTTGTTTGCCAGTCGTATCTTTTGGTATTGGTTGTGGGATGCTTAAAATCCTGCCCCTATTAACGCGCATGTGTATGTGACAGGGGTTGTGTAATGTTAAGGATTAATTCAGACGGACCATTTGATGCCTAAGTGATTCCAGTCCCCTCTGTTTCTTCTATTTATGGTTCAGTCTTTTGGACCTTCTCTTTTATCCTTCCTTTTCTTTGCACCTGTGTCTACTCTTGAGTTTTCCCATCAACCAGCCCTCCTGTTCACTGGAAGATTATCGTCAGCTTGATGACTTAGAGTTCATTTTAGAGGCATCGTTTTGTATAGAAGTATGTCATTGGAATTTCTTGGCAGTGAGCGTCGCTGGTGCCCTTTTTTGCTCAAATCTACAGTATATTGGTCTATGTGTGTGTCACATCATTATCGTAGCATTAACTTAAATTTCAATTTATTCAAAGAGCTTAATTCTAGTAATGAAATTCACGTTGAAGCCTTTGCTCCTATTTATTTAGCTCTTGTTGCCAGAGCCCCTACAGCTGGATGTGGGTCGGCTCAGTTCAGACTTCATTGCTTCTGTTCTTTTATATTACTTAGTCCTTTGTGCGGAGTTTATGCCTCATTAGGAAACATTAGCAGCTCAACTGGGCAGTAATAACAGCTACATAAATCATCATTATAATTAATTTCCCACATTTAACACTGAGGGTCAGTTTACTAGTCATTCCAATGCTGTAACCAATATATGGGAGATCAGATCAATAATATACAAAGTCCTTGATGTTTAGCAACTTTTGTTTCCACCTTCTTGTGCTGCTACAGGCTGCACTGAAGGTAACTCACATATCATGGCAGTAATGTCTATCTTATTGTACACTTCGGGCCTTGCCTGTTAAACGTTGTTACCGGATTATAAATTGATCTAATGAACACTTGTTTGTATCATTATCTTTTACCCATTTCATAGCCGTACTATATTGGTCATTATCTGTGTTGTTACTGATGATGTTACACTGGGACCTGTATCCGGTCTCTCTTCTTATGACTTGGAGACCCCCTAATACTCTTTCCTTATTATGCATGCCTCTCCTACACTGCCCTCTCTTGATGTCTGGAGCTTTTCTGCATAAGACACTAGCCAAAACATTCCACCTCTGGCTCTGATACAGCCACTATGCCCCCCTATCATTTCATTGCTTCTTATTATTTTCAGTGAAATCAATGTCTTTTCAATCCTGCTGCTATACTGATTTCTTCTCCAATGTTCATATTCCCCATCTGAACTGAAGAAAACAATTTTCCTTTCGTTGTCTGGCTGCACATGTATTAGTCTAGCAGAGTGATTGTTTTGCTGTGAAACTGGGTGTGACTGTTTAATTACTATTCTACAGTTAATCCTCAATCTCTCATAATCCACCATGTGTTTTTAATTTAGCACCCCCTCCCCCATTTTATACCTGGCCTGTCTGAAAAACACATTCAGATACCTGCAGTTTTCTCGTTGCAATACAGTTACAGATACAAGTTGCACCTTTATGTGGATGCATTTCCACTCAAGCTTCATGTGTGCTCACTGTGCACCACTGTGTTTGCGCAAATGTTAAAAAAAACTGTATTTTACAGCACACCAGTTAGTTTAAATGGGTCTGGGTGGGGACATGAGGTAGGCAAACTGTTTGAAGCAGTGGATTCATCCGTTCTCTGCGGAGCCCCTGAAATCCCTTGAGAAAGGAAAATGCATCTTGTACGTACATTAGCTTGTAACTAGGGCTGCAACTAACGACTATTTTGATAGTCGATTAATCGTTTCAATTATCGACCGATTTATCGGATATTTTTTTCCTCCTGGTTAAATAAAGGTTAAGTGAAATTAAATACACAAATGCTAATTGGCTCTTATTTTGCTATCAGCTTTTGAATCCAGCTTTAGGTTGTTTTAGGAACCTGCAAACTGACAATAAAAACAATAAAGATGAATTCTTCTTTACAAAATATCTTTTAATAAACTTTACTGTTAAATGAAATAGGTTGCTATACCAACAATGTATTTGCTGAACTTTAATTTAGTCATTTCATGTTGCATAACATCACTGTTGATTAAAAAAGGTAAATAAAATATATAAATAAATAATATAAAAAAATATTTATAAAAAATACAGCAGTTTCTCTGAATCTGATCAAATATCCATGTAAATTTAGGAATATAAACAATAGTAGAAAAGAAAACAGTTAGTGCTTTATGCATTCTGTAGTCAACAACTGCAATAGGCTAAATCGTTTACAAGTTTATTGCTCCAGCATTACTGATGTGCTCCATGCCATAACAGGTCAGCTTTGCAAATCCTGCAGCTTACAGCATTTTCGTCCGTGTTGAGGTAGAAATACTCGTACACCATGGATGTTTTCTGTCGCTCTGGTGTTGCCATGGCGCTAATGTTTAGTTCCTTCTTATTATGCGGTGTCGGACGCAGTGCCAGATGACGTCATCGACAAATCGACTATTAAATTAGTCAACTAATTAAATAATCGATTGTTGTCAATGACGTCGATTATTTGTTGCAGTTATACTTCGGCGCACATGTTATTATACTGTTTGCACAAGAAAAATTCAGCAATGCAAAGGAAGGCCTGTTCTTTGAAAACCGCCAGTCTAGCTGATGCCTGTTGTCATTCAATATTCGCAGCAAATGTCTTCTGCTGATGACGATCTAAGAGGAAATCCTTATAGAATTCTATGGCTGGAGCGCAACTTATGTTTCCGGTTGCTGGGCTTTTTTATTTGAACTGCTCTTATTTTGAAGATCACAACAGAAGTCAAGTTGGTTGGAATAGTGTTCTGACTTAGCAAAATTAGCATAAGATAGGTTCTCCTTGCTTTGTGTTTCATAAACCAATTTTATGACTTTTCAAAGTGAAAGTTTAACTTTTATAAGTCCTGTTCAGTCCATTAAATGTTCTATGTTGGCTTTTTCAATAGATGCATATGGATTAACAGTTAATTATCTTGTGCGCACAAGATAAAAAAAAAAAATCACAAAAGAGACTAAAGGGGCTTCGTCATTTTCCTCTCTTTATCACGGAACAAAAATGCAGAGCAGTGTCTCATTAACAAACACTTTCTCCAGTTTAACTGACATTATATTAATTTCTCTGTTGTAGCTCAAAAACATGTTTATTTACCTTTTCCAATAACACCTTCAGTTCCATGGTATTAAATATAATTTTGCGTTCACTCTCCTCCCCCTCCAAACTCTCCAAGGTGGAAGCTGATAACACTCGTAAACCCCTCATTTAAATAGGACCACCTCCACCATTTTGTTGTTTTGAAGTTCAGTTTGCAACTGTAGTCATTTTCGCATTTTTATCCTTAGTAGATAACCCTCAAAACAGACGAAGTCCAAACGTGCAATCTGTTAGATTTCACATTCAATTTAGCACTCGCTACTTGGGATCTCAGTAAATCAGGCACTCTGTGTTTTTTAGTGTTACATTAATATATGAACTGTGTGGCTGGCTCATAAAAGAGCTGAACGTTACCCAGTTTGCTTTGCTGTTTGCTACGAAGTCTTCTAAGCCCACCAGTGCACACTCCAACAGTGTCTCCAGACTATATTTCTGCCAGCACACTGACAACTCACAACGTCAGTCATCATCAAAATTAAAATTGGGTAGAAGAAGAAGAGATTCACACTATAATGGAGTGAAATACAGTTTACACTAATATTAGCTGGTTGAATTATTCATTAGCAACATTCGATGCAAATGTTTTCTTGAAACATTTCATTTCCTCACAATTACTCCACCTCTGTCTCTCTGAATTCCAGGCTGAGGCATAGTTATTCTGCCTCACGTATTTGTTTTTCCATTCAAGTGTGAATTTACTGTGTGGATCTTTCAATATTTGTCACTTCATAGTGAAGCAAGCAATCAAGATAATCAGAGTCAGATACAATTTTGGAGACAGGCCTGAAGCAGTGTTAGTCCTCCAACTTGTTATGAAAATGAGGGTGTCAAGAACTGGAAGAATTTCAAAAGCCGTTACCGGAGCTGAGGAATTTCTTCAAGATATGCTTAATAATGTCCACAGCCGGGTCTGATAAGTGCTGAAAGCACAGACCAAAATGAATTGGCCCAATTACCAGGATCCAAAACTGTCCAAACAGCAACTGGCATTATGCTTGACACATCCACTCATATCCACACACACGCGCACACACTCATATAGCCTTAGCATAACTACATTGTCCATTGGCCTAGGGAAACATCATCTTCGAAGGAAATACTCATCTCTCTATTACTCATATTGAATTTGTTTAACTTTTTCTTTGATATATTTCTTAAAATCGAAGACATTTCAAATTTCCAAAGTCTGTGTTCGTGTTTAAATTTGTGTACACAATGAAGAAATCCTTACGCCGCTTTTTCTTTTTCCAACTTAACAAACAGTTTAATGTATACGTAGGGAATCCAAGAACGGCCATGGATTGAGATAATTATTTTTGGACGTTATGTCATGATAACGAAATAATTAACTTGTTATCATTAAAAAACAAGCAGCCATTTTCTTGTGACAATGGGATAATTAACTCGTTATCACGAAAAAACAAGCAGCTATATTGCTGTTGCCATGGCAACACGCAAACATGAACTGGAGGTTAAGCAAAGTGCCAAAAATATGAGAGAAACAGGGAATGAAAACAACAAATGCACGAAATGATGACCTTAATGTACACAGTACCCAAAGCCATAGTAATCTGGGTATATTATACTTGCTTCAGGAAATTTCATCCACCAATGGAAAATTGCAAAAATAACAGTAAATGGCCTGTTTTTCCTCATTGAAGTGAGGACAGATTAATTACCTCTTTATCACAAAAAAGGTTATCTACCTGTTGATAAGAGTTAACAATAACTCTTTATCATGAGATAACGACCAACAATAAGTATCATCCTCCAGGGCCGTTGTCGGATTCCATATGGTATAAGGACAAGTCAACTGAAAAGTATTTATAATCTGTACTTATTAAAAATGTATCATAATGTACAGTTTATTAGTTATCATTAATGTGCGGTGAGTGTGCGGGTATTTAATGAACCTTCCATGTATGAAAAACACTACATTGTGATATCTGTGAATATAATTACTTATCTGCCGATGCTACAATCTGCAGAAACAGCCAAATTCAATCAATCAGAATCATTGTTAAGAAACAACAATTTTTTCCTCTCTTCACTAAATTAAACAAATTATTGAGTTTTGCTCAAAGTTCGTTTACGCCTCGAGAATTCTTACACAGAGGATCACCCTAAGTGCTTTCCCAACATCCAAAATGTCGTATCTTTTATTTACTCTCAATAACACATCTCCAGGCTCGGTTGTCTTTCTTGGAAAAGAACGATGTACCAAATTTTATTTTAAAAATTTAGCTGAACTGTTTCCTTTCATCCATTAACTACCTCTATTTTTTAAAATCTTTTTTCTTTTTACGACTTTTCATCTTCTTTTCCTACTCGTTTCCCTCACTGCAGAAGTGAGAGCTAAAGTGCTTTTATCAACCCAAAATAGAAGTCTGAGAACGGAAGTTCACACCTGTCACCAAAAAGGATGCAATGCCGTTTTTATAGAAATGTTAAAAAAAGAATGGGAGTTGGTGGCTATTTTAGAACATTGAAGGAGTATGTTTGTAAATCTTAATGATTCAACAACAGCGCCCTGTAGAGACTGAGATATAGCAAGAGGAGAGTGGTCATTTTAGCACCTCCAGTTATCTGCTCCGTCTCTACGTCATGGACTCTAACCTCGATGCTTAGGTGGCAACATCACGCAACCATGAGCTTGGAGCGTACATGCTCAAACTTACCAGCATACAAACTCACTTATCGTGTTTCCAACTCTCAAGAGTAATTTTACCTTAGAAAAGAAAGGTGCACCAACACAACGTTCCCAACAATTGGCACTTCTATCCTTTAAACCCGTCATTTGCACTTTACTGTCCTTAACCTATTACATCATGAAGCAGCCCCCAACGAGCTATCTTCAAAGCCATTAAAACTCTCAGGCTGTTTGAGCTGTAAGTGCGTCTAAACTCAGCTCCTTTTAATCAGTGCTTTGAGCTGATCTCAACATTAGGCTTCATCTTCCAATCATCAGTGAAATTGATTGTGTTGCCACTGTCATCCATCACACCCTGAAGTCCTTTGTCCACCTTAATACTATTATGCATATGCATGGGAGACCTTTCAATGGCATGAATGCTTCTCCTTTCTGTCCGTGACTCTGTCTTTAATTTAGATGCATTCACACTTCTCACGTACGTACAAACAGCTCCCACAATAGGTCAACAAAAACATGCCTAAATACACAGGAAGTCTTGATGCCTGTGCACATATTTAAATAAAAGTCTCATAATACACCATGAATCATGAAGTGTGTGTATGTGTGTGATCGTTAATCTGTAGGGCTGGATGAAATATATGCACAATGCTTAAGGCTTCACAAGCAAGGACACCGGATTTTTCTTAGGGTAAATATTGCTGGAAGCTTAAAAGTCTTCTGTAGGTTTTCAGTCACAAGCTCCCCCCAACACCCTTCCTTCTTCTTTTCCAAGGGAGATAAATCTTCTGGAATATGAAGTCATTTTGATCATCCATTTTGGGGGACATGATAAATCACATACACAAATAGACACTGACTGATGGACTGGCAAATACATGTGCACACAAAATGTCTGTTTTTGTGAAGGTTGTCTAGCAATTGGTGTGATCAGTGTAAATATATTCCGATCCTGTTTGAATGCTAAGTAACGTTTTATGCATCAAAATCAGCCTGCTTAAAATCCCATTACGTCTTTTCTATTAGAGGACTTTCGTAAACACCACACCTGTGACATACTCAAACTTAGTGGTGGACTCATTTCTCCCCATCTTCCATCCTATCATTATCTTTGTCTCGGGCATCTTTCCTTATCATTGCTTACATACTCTGTATCTGTCCTTCATTATGATCTTTTTTTTACACCATTGCACTCATTTGATAGCTTTACAAATACGTATATTATCATACGCACACTCAGAGGAGCAGACAATTGGGTGATACATGGCTATATAGACTTGTAGAAATGGCTCCCCAATGGTTTGAATGCGTTTAAGTTGTTATTAGGCGCAAGTCAGCATAATTCTCTGAGATAACCACATTGTAACAATGCAGAGACACACACACCGGTACTGATACACAAACATGTCCCTGTATACTCCATGGACATACATATTCACACACAGGGTCGTCAATGCTTGGTACTGTGGTCTCTCTGAGTAGTATCAGTGACAACAAAGCAATTCCTAAGCTTTTTTCCCATGTTTCACACATTAATGCCTCCATCCATCTCCTTTGGGGAAATTTATTTTGATATGATTGGTGACCGGCCGCGCAATCTCAGTATGGCTTATTCCGTACCGGTTACATATAAGTGGCGCACAATGGTTCGCGTTGCACTCACGGACACAACAAGCACGAGCTACGATGGCTAAAAACATCTTATCAGCTTGTAAATCTTTCAACGTGAATAGCTCGCAATTTTTAACACCCGTAAAGCCAAGATAAGCTGCAGAGAAACATTCCCGAAAATGAAATGGTCGGGACAAGAAACTTAACAGACATATTTATAACTCAGAGGAACATACCAGGTGTCAAGAATATGATGTTAGCAGAGCGGCTAAAGCTAGTGAGAGCACAGAGCCTGCCACGAGCCTGAGCTGTATGAATGAATGTAGTCAATTATGGTTTAAAAACTTGCAAGAAAAAGCCAAAATCTGTATCAGCAAAAATTGTTAATCGGCCACGAAAATAGCAATTGGTGCATCTCTTGATCAATGTACATATATACACAAAAACACACATATATATATATACATACGTACATATATATATTAATACTCTTTCCTGTATTTAGGACATGTTACACAGTGCAAACATACAGTACGGTAGATATATCGATCTCTCTCCCTCCCTCTCTCTCTCTCGCTCTCTCTCTCTCTCTCTCTCTCTCGCTCTATCTATCTATATAGATAGATAGATAGATAGATAGATAGATAGATAGATAGATATATAGCTTCTCACCTGCATTTCCTTTCCTTTCTAGCTTTTTTTCTATTTTTTGTTTGAGAAATATGTCTCGGATAGGGGGCTGAAATTAATGTCAAATATTTTTCAGGTTGTCAGAAACTCTACTGTTTATAAGCTCTTATTCATCAGATGGCCACTACCTGTCGCTTTATGTGACTTCAGATGATTGTTGAGGAATACTTACGGTATGACAGAAGGATAAGCGTAATGGGATAATAAATCATCCATCGAACAAATTTGCATTTCCTGTTTCCATACGGTAATTATTGGTTAACTTAAATTCTCACCCAGTCCATCCTTAGTCCCAATTGTTTCTCCCAAACCTTTTATCAGGAGCTCTTATGTTTATATTCACAGGAAATGTTCAGAATTATTGCTCGATAAAAGGGGCTCTGATTTACAAAAACAGACAAACTAAAAATAAGACGCAAACTAATGTTCAAATTATATGAATAATAAAGTAGCAAATGATAATCCAAAATTAAATTACAAACTAATGAACACGATGCAATCAAAAACTTAGAGAGAAGGACGCAGGGAAGCACAAGGGAACAGGAAAGGAGATACATGAGCCAACATGGACGAGACCATAGGCAGGTTGACCAGGCAAGTAACACAGAGAACCTGACCAAGACATAGAGCAGGACACAGACTGAATACAAAGAGTAACGACACAACTGGGAAACAGGTGAGGGCCAGTGACAGGTGACAACATTCAACAATCACGGCAGAGACACTGGGAAACAGGATACACGCACACACATTCACCCACAGACCAGAGTGGAGGAAAATAATATTGAGCCAAAGAAGGAAAGTAAAGTAAAAGGAAATTAACATGTAACTAAACCTTCAAAAATGAAACAGTAAAAAACAACCTAAAACTACAAAAAGAATTCAGAGCCAAGACAAACTCAATGTGAGGTGCAATTCCAAAAAGAAATCTCATTATTGGTCACCAGTACAATAATGTTCTTTACTTTCAGATGCATTTTTTTCTCTTGTCTCTAATTTCAGTGTATGATACAAATACGCAACTCCTGTAGTCTTTTTGAATTATAAAAATTACATTAGGTTTATAACCAAAATGGCGCAAGTAGAAGAAAATCGTATAAAAAAACACACCAAAGACCCCTTTCACAAAAAGGGTATGGCTTAAAATTTGAGATGTTGTTTAAAGGCAAATACCGGTCTTTGGTTGGTATCGGGAAAATAAGATGTTCAACAAACATTATGGTTGTCTCCAGTGATACAGAACGATGGTAATCTCTCTTAACCTTATTTCAATAAGAATAGACTAGGAATAAAAAAGATGAATACTTAATTAAGCTAATTTATATGAGGTATTCAAAATGTTGGAAAGTCTTTGGCACTCAGACTCTTTGGGTAAATTGAGATTGAAGGGTCTCTGCCCTGAGCATCAGCAAGAAAATATTCCCCCTTTCAAGCCTGGATACTGGTTGTTATGGCTGACGACTCTACTGAGGCTTGTGCTGATGGATCTGTGAGGATAAGGTAAAGATATGGGGGTGCTAGGTGTGCAAAGTAGCAACCTGAAAGAACTAGGTGGATGTAGAGGGAGACATCTAAAGACAGCAGATTAATGTGATGGGCTTAGCATGCTGGGCTGAACCAGTGATTGGATGGATGAGGCTACCTGAATAAGTGCAGCTGATATCAACTGATGTCCAGATTGTGAAGCAGGTGAATTAGACTGAACATGAGAGAAAATGATGATAAGAATGCTAAGAGAAGGACGGAAAACCAAGATTGTAAGAAGATAGTCTTTCTGATTGGACATTCAATAGAACTACCTGTCCATAACATGTCCATACAGGGTGGACCACCTCTTTTCCTCTCTCTTTCTCTCAAATGTTTCCTACTACCCTTGTTGAAATTGTATGAGTGTGAAATGCAAGCAAAGTAAGTGATTGTCATATCCCAGCAGGCTAAGCAGCAGATGGACCATTCCGCTGTCTTCATTAGTCGCCTCAGAGGCTACAACCTCATTTTCTGCGAATATGCTCTCGAACCTCTTCCCCTCCTCACCTCTTGCCCTCCTGAGAATTTTTCATTTCCTCCATTCAGTTTCTCTTTCCTCTCCTCTGTGCCTCTACCTCTCTCTGAAGTCATTCATGTTCCCCAGTGCCCCCCATACAACTTGCTCCACCCAACACCTGTTGCTCTCTAACCCTTCCTCTGTTCTGAACTTCATCCCGCTCCATCTGTTTCTGTCTACATTTCTGGCTAACTAACTAAAGTCAGTGGTTTTAGTGGGTTTCCTTATGGGGGTCACCATTGCGGTCTTTGACAGGTGTGTGTGTTTGGCATGCATATAAGCATGCACACACACTTTGCAGATGTGAATTGAATGATTCCGAGATGTGTAACAATCATAGTGATTTTGTATGGGTGTGTATGAATATCCATTCGTTTGACACCAATTAAGATGATATTTTAAGTCTTTCTGACACTGACAGAAGGCACTGTGGTGGAAACCTCATGGCAACATCCTAGTTCCAAGCTCTGAGAAAATAACAGCAATCAGGTTTGCTTTCTAAAAATCACTTTGTTGTGCTTAAGAGGTGCATTGGGATGAGAGAAAGATATTTTGAAACTAAGAAGGAGAAATGTGGAGACATGAGGTTAGGATCAGTTGGGAGGCAGTGAATAGGGGAAATTTGAATAAAGGCTTTGTGTGTATTTGTTAGGTCGGGTTAGGATGAATATCACATACAGTTTATGTTGCAAAAATTGGTTTAAAGGCAAGCAAAATGAGCTTGTGAGAAATTAGAAAATGCGGGTAGACAGAGATTGTCCGGTCACATTACCATCCTTACTTTTGTCTCTCACAAATAGAAACAGAGGGAAATCTAATATGTCATGATTGCTGGTAGGAAAGAAAGATCAAAGGAAGTAGAATTTAGTATTGGGTAGTAACCAAAACTCGATACCTTTAAACAGTCCTCAGATTTATCCGTAGAATAGTGTATTATCAGAAATAATGATGACTGGAACATAATTTAAGTTTGTATGGTCACCAATATACTGTCTCCTACGCTAGGTCTGACAGTCAAATAAAAAATGTGAAACTTGTCATATTTGGCCTCTTTTTAAATCCAAAGATCCATGTTCTCAAAAAGGTATAACAGTTTTATAGCAGATTTGATAGTATATACGCTACTTTTTGACTTGTGAGACTTTTGTTATCTCTCTTTTAGTCCAACCTTCTCATTCTATTTAGTTTCTCAGTTGTTTAAATTTCATATTGTAAGGTATTGGTTTTTGATATTTATAAAGGTTTTGGGAATTTATACCATACAGAATCTTTTTTTTGTCATTTCTGTACATGAGAAATGAATCACTCTTTTCACATCATAGAAATTACATACTTTATTGTTCAAACACTAATGATAATATTTAGCCCACCAAACTTAAATAATATGGCTTGGGTAGAAAGCATAGAAAATAGACATGTTGCAGTTACTTTGAAATTGATGGCAATTTTATTAATATATTTTAAAGATTATTGGAATTTAAATCTCCCCAAATCATATACTTTTTGTCCGTTTGATTTTTAAAATTTTGAAACAAACAGCTTGAAGAATACAGGGAATTGGGAAATCAGAGAAGGTAAATGTGAGGTCAGAGTCTGCACAGCTGCATCACAGACTCTCACTCCACACTGATGTATGTGACCTCTATGTGACCCCTTCTCCCATGTTTTCTTGCTTAGCAGGACAGCTAGATAGAAGGTTTGATAGGGCCACTGGTCTCCATGTAGATGGTTGTTACTGCGCAGCAAAAACTGACTCCTGTTTTCTGAGGGCTCTCAATTTAGCAGGAAAGGGCATATCCTCACCTGTGAGAGGATCTGTACCCAGTGATCAGTGGATTGACCCTGTTGCATCATGAGAGACAGAGATCTAGCAGAAATGTATTAAGGTTTAGGTTGACTAAATGTCTTGTACTGTGTGTAGGCATTTGTATTTGTGCAAGTGAGGATATTGGTTCGACTTTTCACTGCTATACATCGTCTCCTCTCATTTGATTCTCGATCTATCTTTTGTCAGTACAAAATCAAGTGAAAAAGATAGCTGGACAGTTTTTTCCACAGTTAAAGAATTTACCTGTCGTGGTGGTACAGGACAGCCTGCGACTGATGGGTTCACTAATAAACGAGTCAAACAAAAGTTTATAATTTAATCCCTTTATTGCACATGAATAAACCATCTTCTATCTTATTTCAACATAAATAAATGAATACAAATAAATAACATATATAAATAAATTTAGTTTGTGAATGCATAATCACTCAAAATAAATATCTTACGCTTACTGTAGTTCATAAATCAAAATAAATGACTGTTAATAAATAACTATTAGGGTCTCTGGGTCCATACACAAGGTTGGCAGTAGCAGTGGATTCCTCTGTACTCCATTTGCTACAAACCATATTCTATAAAATATCTAATGCTTACTGTCGCTCTGTTTAATATTTAAAAAAAACAACTATTAATAAATGACTATTTACATTTTAAAATAAAATTCCATTTTCAAACATGTTAAGTATCCAAATACTCAGGAGTTTTTTGTGTGCTCACTGAGTACCTGAAAAGTGGTGTGTGAATGTGGAAAATTCTTTATTTTAGGCACACCAGTTAAGGTTAGAGTCTCCGGGTCCAGACAGGAAAGTCGGCAAAATATATAAAGTAGTGAAATCCCTTGAGAAAAGAAAAAAAATCTTGTGTACACAAGACAATTATCTCATACACACAACTTATATTATTGTGCGGACTATATCTAACAATAATCTTATTTTGAAGGATCACAGAACAATTAGGGTTGGCCGTTGGGCATTTTATATGCATTCTGACTTGACGAAATTAGCATATGATCGGACCTCCTTGCTTGTGATTCGTAAAACAATTGTATGACATTTCGATGTGAAAATAAAACTTTGTAAGCCCTGTTCCGTCCATTATATTTTCTATGGTGGGCTTGTCCATTTAGAGATGCATATGGATTAGCAGTAATTCATCTTGTGCGCACCAGATAATTATCATGCACGGATAATTTTTAATTTAGTAGTTCACCTCTCTTTATCATCAAAGAGAGAAGAGATAAGAAAGTTAATTTATTTGTACATATTTGTTTATTGTTGGATTATGGTCCCACCGTCAATGCTAATACCATTAGCATGTATATGGCATTTCCCATTCACTTTTATATCTCCTATTTAGAAAAACTGAGAAGCAAAACTGCACTGACACGCAATCCCACAATTGCGCAATATGATATTGTTGGTGTGCATCCTCTTCTCGTCTCTTCTCACCTGGGAGCGTGAGTGCTCGTGCGAGTGTGAGTAGTGGTGGTGGAAGTGAGAGTGGCTAATAATTTCAATGGTTTTCAATACCCTGTTCTCGGTTTGCATCACGGTTTCAACTTCTTTGCTTTCTCCATGATCAGGTAACACCTGTTATTATTTCTATTGATTGTTTAGTTTCATTAGCGGACTTACAGGTGTTTGTTGGTAGATGTGGCATCCTCCGAGACGCCACCTCCATCTATCTGGTACGGAGTTCGGATAGTCCCACATGACAATTATTTTCATTTGGAGGAGGTACTGTTGGCTGCGGGTGAATAGGTTGGGCATGATAAATTATTGTTTGCCTAAAGAATGAATAAAGCAGTTGTTTTGTTTGTTAAGATGAGCCGCTGGCGTTATTTTTCATTCATTTTTCTTTTTTTTTTTCTGGATTTACTTTGCATTATTGCTATTGAACTTTTCAGTTAATTTTTGTTTTTCTCCTCTCTCTATTTTTTTTCAACTCTCTAAAAGTGTACTGAGAATGCATCATTTCAATATGGTTTATTTTTTCTCTTTTTTTCCCACTCCTGCCCCGCTTTTCTCCCCTGCTCCACTGCTGTTTGCTAGTGCTACTTATTTAGACACATCTGCTCGCTTAGGTGAGTTTCTCGCTAATTTAAGCAACCCACTGAATTTCCTGCTCTTGTGTAAACAAGTGTCAAGCCAAAGTTAATACAATACTTTTATTTAAGATTTCTTTTTCGGTCACCAATTAGGTAACATCTGATTTAATTTTGCACGGTGGATCTTGGATTAATTTGATTAATTGGCCAGTCAAACAGATTGGCTTGGAAAGGATATTTTTCAGATTTTGGACAGTAGAACTTGGCTACGATACAACCTCCACCTCCGTCATACAGGAACATTGATGGTCAAATTCTCCAGGGTTATCATATTTTTCCCATATCCAAACTGTTGTTATGCTAGCCTCCATTGGTAGAGCTTTTCTTTTGATAACTGTCTCATAACAGTTATGTTGGTGGGCTCACAGCACTGATAAGTGCAATCCAAATCTGCTCCACAACTCTCTGAACTGCTCACATTCTTCAGTTCATCAAGAGCCATAGTCATTATTCATAGTTTGGTCACAATATCATCATGGTAATTTTGATTATGGCATAATTCATACCTGCAAAACCCTCTTGTAAATGTTTTACAAATGTTTTACAGGTGTCATCCCATTTTGTCATGGTAATCCTAACTGTCCTGGGGCAATTGTGTTAATGGAACTATCAAGAAAAAGGCTGACAATCAACTCTACAATTGCATTGCTTTTGGCACATGTAAAATTACGACAAACCACCAGACATTTGGTATCTAGTACGGTCTGTTTATCCATTATTCTAAACTGTGTTTTCCACTGGGCACTTTTAGTAAATACAGAGAAGGGTATTTTTTTAACTAAAAATGATGATATTCATGCAATACAGCCTATACATATTGGGGATAAAGATAATATAATATCTTCAAACACTGTTCATTTATTTTAATCAAATATTATATTATATATATATTATATATTTTGAAAGTTTACTTTACTTTGGCAGACTCTGGCACAACATCTTTTTTTTTTAATTTCCTCCATAAATTTGCATCCATTTCTATTACCTGAGGCATTTTTAGCCGTGCTCATTGCAAGAGGGCCCTGTTTACGATAACTGCTCTGTGCATCTGCTTTGCCAACAAGCTGTGGATGGTCAGCAAGTGCCTTCATACTTGCAGCTATGCCTTTTGCTCTGTCTCCATGAATGATTATGAGGGAGAACAATTATGGCACGTCCATTTTGCCTTCAGTCATTGGAAGCAGAGCATTGCACATACACAGACACACTGCTTTGCTACTATACACTGAATTATTTATTAAATTATTATAATTGCCATTTTTAATGTACTAATAGAGAACGATAAATAAAGAGGGAGTAGTTTTGTAAGAGCAGGTTTTTGTGATGCCTATGCAGTATCCAAACAGCACTAGTAGACACCAACCATTAATATTGAATTAAAGCCCAGTCCTACATTATATATCAATGATTTATACAAAATTTGATGCTCTGTGTGCATTCATGCTTATGAAAAAACAAACAAATGAAAAGCACTAAATGGCAGAACGTTTAGTCATATTAAGTCTGAAACTGTTATGTGGCATCCAAGCTAAGAGTGCAATAAGAATTGTTTTTTCTTTGCAATAAGTCACTGCCTAACAGTGTTCACACCAAACTTAGGGCTTTTTAGGGATTCTTAGAGCATTTGCAAGAATCTTAACTCAACAAGTAGATATATTTTCATGGGAAATTATAAGTGTTTGGGCTGGCTTCCTATATATTTTACTTTTCTGGCATCATGAAGCTTGAAGACCCAAATGTTCTTTGTCAGTCATTATGTTAATTAAAACTAGTATTGAATCTTTCTGCCTGTTGGTAAGTGGGCCAAATGTTTGCAGTTAATTATAACAGCTATCCCTGAGAGCTGTATTTATGCTTATGTAATCTTTACTCTGACCACACAGAGCCTTTGGGTTCACAGATACAACTGACACCTATATAGGGATGTCTTGATTTGCTGATGTGATTTTTGGAGTAGATTGGGTACTGCTGTCAGACAGTGTGTGTGGGTTTTTTGAGAGGTGCATTACTGTACAGAGAGCAGGGATAGACAGCTTTGATCGTACGTTAGCCAACAAGATTAACTGTGTATTGATATGTGTGTGGGCATGTGGATGGAAAGGTGCTGACATGGAAAATGTGAACATTATAATTTTTTTTTTTTGGATATGTAGTCAGACAATGATTCTGCTGAAATTATTATTTAGAATTATAAATAAATTAATAATGCATTTATCTGTAATATAAGTTCAACAATTGCTGCCCATGACACAAAGGATGTACCACTGGAAAGGCTTTCAAATCTTTGCATATTCTATCTGCTGCCAATAACGAGTCTGTTTTTAGCTTTATCTTCAGTTTTATTCAACTCTTATTTGCCTTACTTTCATCCCTTTCCCTCCATCTTTTTTCTCACATCCCTTATATCACTTTTCATCCTTGCTTGTTTTCACTTTCTCCTTCATTCTTTTCATCGCATCACTTTCACCTTTTTTTTCTCACACTAATCCACAGAAGACAGTATTGGACTGCTCTCTGAGATTGAAGCAAAGATGGTTTAATACCATACCTGTTTGTTTGTGTGTGTGTGTGTGTGTGTGTGTGTGTGTGTGTGCGTGTGTGTAGCTTAGTTAATGCATTATTGTACACCCCTTCTCTTGTTTGAAGTATGTTGTGTTCTAAGGGTTAGGGTTTGTGTTGAATCTGAGCATTGCACCTCAGCAACAAACACACACCCTGTTGTAGAAAGGCTGTGAATGATACATTGAGCTCCCGTGAGTCATAAGCCTCATCTCTCCTTTTACTGGTGTTTCTTGCCATTCAGGCCCACTTTGCTCCTGTTATTGGGTCGATGGGGACAGGAGCAGGGGTAGAAGTAAGAGGTCTGAGTCCAGGCTCAAAGATGGTTCTCATTATTTTAACCCTCGTCTTCCTCTCATCTACTTCTCTTTTGTTTCCCTCTCACTCTCTACATCCATTCCTTCCTCCCTTCATCTACCGCGCTGTAGAAAGTACTTGTCCCCTTGCAAGGGCGCTTCATCAATCCCATGATTCATTGCGTGGTGCATACCTAATGGCAACTGCTTTGATGGAATTGAGGGGGCATATGCGTTTGTGTCTCTGCATGGACACACTTGTATATGTGTGAAAGAGGACTTTCGAAAGAAACGTTTCCTTTTTGCAACCTTTTAAAAGCACAATGTTTTTCTGCCTTTCACCTCTAGCGTGAACTTCTTGTCTCCCCCTCCATCTTTTGCCGTATCACCCACGCTCTTTAGGGCTTAAGCTATGGTTGCTTTAACCTCCATCCCTTGTTTTTTTTCTTTTTAGCTGTGTATCAATCCATTTAGTACTAAATGCTAATGCAGCAATACATTTTATGTGCTTGTGTTAGTGGAATTCTCATAATGGGTAACACAATCAGAAACGGAAGGGATTTTGCTCTCTGTTTATCTGTATCCCTGTTCCATCCTCTCTGTTTTGTTTCTCCTCTCATTTGCTTCTTTATTTTTTTACATTGTTACTGTAAGTCAGTAATATTGGCTTTTGCATTAATTTTTTTTCTTCTTTATGTGTTTTCTACGGCTGAAACGATTCCTCGAATGATTTGAGTAACTCGACTACTAAAAATCCTCGAGGCAAATTATTTGCCTCGAGAACAACTCGCTTCTGCTTCACCTTACCTTACCGTCAAGTACATGCTCCGACACACCTCAACAATGAATGGCTGTCTAATAAACACGGAAACTGATACTCACAGTGGCGTGACACTCAACGAGGAAAAGGCCTATTTCGTCCCACACCTTTTCGTCCGCCGGTAGCGTGCTAACCCCTGGCACCCTGTTTCAGTCCGCGATTTGCTGGCTACTCGTTTCAAACTGGATCAACTCTCTACAAGACGCTTTATAAATCTAAATTATTATTTCTATTACAAGTCATCTCATCTCCTCTCACTTGTCACCCATCGGACCGACATCTGCCAGGAGACCCATCTCACCCGTTGAGGGGAGGTGAACGAGAGGGATAAACTATCTTTGGGTGCAAACAGATGCCCATTCTGCCTCAAATTTGGGGAGGTTAAAAAGTCACACAAAGACTGAGAGACTGTGATAGTGACTCTGGGATTTAGTGAATGGGTGTTTGAACTGTAATTCCTTGGATTCTGCACTGCCATAAACCGAGACATTAGGTAAGTCCCCCTTGTTCCGAATGAAATTGGAAGAAATGCCTAATGCCTAATGCCAAAGAAATTGTCCCCCAAAAAAAACCTTTCCGTATTAGAATGCCCTTTCTAACTCAGATCTATTGGAATTGGCCCCTGAGTCAGTACATGAGTAAAGCTCAGAGTGGTATCAGAAGCCACAGTAAAGGGTCGAAGCACCAGGTACTACTTGACAGGGATATCTCCAAGGACTCCTTAAGACTGAGCAGACCAACCTTAGCAACGTCAGGATTGTTTACAAGAAAGCAAGCAACTCAATGCCTACCATAATTTACTTTAATATAAAAAAATAAATTTGTATGCATGTTGTACTATTATGTCCATATCAATCAATTACTCATGCCGATCTCTAATGTATCTAGTAGAAATAAAGTGAGCCATGTATTATTTTTTCTTTATCTAGTCTCTCACAGATTGTCACAGAAAAATCTTTTTCATTTTGCACAGTACACACACACACATACACACTTTGGAATAAAGACTGTGGTTTAGCCATCCCGTTCAAACAATAAATATAAAAAACAGATTGTTGTGTATTTTAGAGATTGGTGGAAGCCATAACTCCCTCAACTGCCCACCATTTTCCCTTCTGTGGGAAACACACACAACCCAAAGGAACCAGGTGAGGCAGTGGTGAATGAGTTCCGTAGAACCTGGTGAATTTTTTTGGACGAGGGGATGCACAACAGTAACAGATACCCAGATATAGACAAATGAACAAATCAGCCTGAGATTTTGGAGATTAGAATCTACAGAAATTCATATTGACTTTGCGTAAGATCCATTTTATCAGAATTTAAAAGAAACTGACATTTATTATTACAAATTTCAGGCGTCATCTCAAGTCTCAGCTGAAAAGATAATTGACTTAAAAGTCTGTCTGGCTCTTATGAAGTAACGACGCACGAGCTGTCATTTGAGGTCTCATTGTTCCACTGAGGTTTTTCTCTATTGACTCAGAACAGTCTGACCGCTTAGTACCCTTCTCTTTACCCTCTTTCTCTCTCATCTCTTACTCACCCCTTCCTCCTCGTTTATCTACCTCCCCTCCACTCAAATAGGCTGCTCTGATGACATAGAGTACAAGCTAAAACACACTGGCTGTCTGTGTGATGAATTGATCGTTAGAGGAGAGCAAAGAGAATTGGATGGGGAGGTAAAGGAAGAAAAGGTCACAGTGTTCCCTGAATCAAAACCCTCGGTGTTTGACCATGGACTGTGCTCCTGTTGATCTTTGAAGAGTGTCTTGTCACTGACATCACATGGTTGGCTGGCTGGAGGAACATGCTTGGGATTCAGTGTTTGTTGGGCTGAAGGATAAGGTCAAACTAAGTTTGAAATGAGCTAAGAGAGTCACAGACATAATTTCCACCGTTGCCTGTTCTGGACTAGTGGCCTGAACTAACATGCTGATTTTCCACACTGGAACTCCTATTTGTTCTTTGTATCCATTTCTCCCTGTCTGTCTGTCATTTCCTGTCATTTTTTTCTTGCTGAATTTGTCTGAACGTTTCTCTTGCCTGAACAGAAGATGAAGATGTGTTTTATGAGTATATAACAATAATATTTTATTCCATATCTCTTTCTGTTTCTCTTCCTCTTACTCAACTAGAATTGCATCCGTTGCCCTTGCTGTTTGTGTAGCTTTGTAGAAGGCAGAGCACAGAAAACCTTAAAAACTATTGAATGCATTGCCATGAAGTTTCTTTTACAGATAAGTGGGATCCACAAGGATGAATCACCTGTCTATGTCCAGCATAGGAGAGCTGATAGCATGTTGATTAATCACTTAGTCATTAATCTTTTTAAAATTTTGAGAAAGGTATGTAGCACCCCATCACACCAATATGCTTTTAGCATTTAGATAGCTACCACAAAGGTTTACCTGCATTGAGTATGACTCTCGGTACTCAATGTAAAAATAAAAATCTTATTAACAAAAAATAAAGTTCGGTATTCAACAACAAATTTCCATCTGCCATGGACACAACCTAATTGCCTTTCTTTTAATGATTAATTAAATGATGAAGACAATTTATGTCTGTTATATGTAAGAAAATATACTAGAAACAACAAATTTAGGTTTTAGCACAGGTCTATTATGTCCAAATATTAAATTCAGATATGTAGGTTTTCTTGTATTTCACTCAAATTAATTAAATGGAAGTTACTTATTAGAAATAAATTGTACGAGCCCACACATTCACGCACCAACTCACTCAACAAAATCGTTGTAGGCCTGTAAGTAGCTCATGTGCGAAGCATATCGTCTTCTCATGACAGGAATCCCTAATAGTCATAAATAGTTCACTCACAGCTCGAAGAGTTGTACCGGTAGTGAGAGTTCATCAGTTCAGCATCAGTCCTGAATCATCTGTGGTCCCAAGAAACAACCAGCACCTAGCGTAGATAAAATCCACTTCATGGGAGACAAATCCTGCAGCACACCTGGTACTTCCTGGGCAACTCTTGGATACCTTTGACGCTTGACCAAACACACTGTCACTCAAGGAGCACACATGTTCAAACATTCACTAAATCTATTGAAATTTAGTCAAAAACTTAAAGTACCCTCAGAAAGTGTATTTCAGTGTGTAATTAGTCAATTACTTGCAGCTCTGTTTAGTGTCTCAGTACTGTAATCCTCTCTTGTGCGTGTTGGCACTCCTCTACTCTCTCCTCCACCTCTGGCCAATCTCAGCAGTTTTAACCACACCAGGTTGGTTTACATGGACAGCTTGATTTTGATTAGATTTGGAAAAGACGTCTAATCGAAAAGAAAAAGCTGCATGTAAGAACCCCTTTTACTGGGCGGATGTTAGCGGTTGACACCCAACTCAGCAAAGCATTATCGCCACGTTACGAACGGTAATGTGGGTCGTCTTTGCATGTTTGAAGTCGTTTCCGATAAGGTGAGTTGATGCATGCAAACATCGGGTCGGAAAAGATCAAAAGTCATGTAAACATGCGACCGACATTGCAATTCGGAAAGGTTTCATTTCGAAAGGAGAAAAGTGCCCCATGTAAATCCACCTACTGACAGCTTTACCAACCAATTAAATGACGTGACTGCTTGTGACATCATTTTTGACCACTTCATAGACTTCTAGGAAATAAGATTCCCTCAGATACATTTGGGTCTTTTTAAAGAATATTAAAACAATCTTTATAATTTTTATTATTATTACAATATTTGAAAATACATTTACATTTTACATATTTCGTCTAGAGCTTAACTACCCTATTTCAATTAAGGTTTTTTGCGTTGGGGCTGCAGGTAATATCTATTTGTCCATGTTGTTCAATCTCCTACAAAAATTATTTACAGTGCTCAAAAGACAAGAGCTTTTTCTTTTTTTTTAAATTTTGGCTGCTCCAGGTTAGGGATTGTCACAACAGACATGACTAAACCCATTACACATGTGAAAGTACTCACCCCTTCCTTCACACATGTGACTGTACATACACCCACTCTCTTTCCAGTGTTAGTCTGAGAAAACTGGCCACACTCTTATTTTTCCATTTAAATGTGTATAGGGTGGAGGTGTTTATGTAGATCTAATAGCCCAAGAGCCATGTATTGGTATTGTCTTGTGATAGTCAGGACAAAACAGCTAAATACACTAATTGTTGAGATTTAAATGTCTGAATTTTTCTTATTTGAGGCTTCAGCAAAATTTGTATTGACCTCAGCTATTGAATTAAATTACCTCTTTCCCACATTTTACCTGGTTGTTTATTTTGCTGTTATCATTCTGTCCATGGCTGTGCAGCTCCCGATCCTCTAATCCATACACAGGGTATTCTTCCCTCAAAATGCACATATTTCTCTTTGAAATTTTCTATAATGCTTTGCAAATAATACAAAATTGTGCATTGACTTCAAATCATTATTTTCATGAAATATTAAGCAGTGATTCAACCTTCAAGTTTCACTTGTGTTACTTCTTGTTGATTGATTGTTAATTACGTTAATATGCCCATTCCCTTTCACCTTTCTTCTTAATTTTTGGTCTTTTTATGTATTTGTTTGTTATTCTCTGTAGTCCATCAAGTTACTGCTTCATTTGCTTCTCATCAGACAGTGCATGAATGAATTCCACAGGCCATCTATTGTAAATGTAAATACCGAAGATGGACAGGAGGAAGTTTGAGGAAGGGTAAATTGTAAAGAGTTGGAGGGATAGGGATGCATAAGGTTTAATAAAGACAATATGAAAGCATAAAAAGCATGAACATAAATACAATTAACTTGCAAGAAAGAGTCTAAGTAAGACAGAGAGCGAAAAGTGAAGTGGGCATTATGGAAAGCTATGCTGTCTACTTCTTCTGGGATTAGATAATCACTCTTTCATAGTCCCTAAATAAGTGCAACAAGTGGAGGGACTACCACAAATTGGGATGTGTTTAAAAAAGGGCAAGGTTTTTAATGTGTAGAGCTGTGCTACGGATGGGTTTTAGGATCTTAATTGCTCTTATTTCTGCACAAAACTGAATTAGAGCAATCTGAAGCAGTATGGCTGGCTATAAGTCTCCTGGCCAGACACAGAAAGTTTTTCTTGGCTAAAAGTCAAGATAATCCCAACCACAGTATATGATTATTCCGCCTGCAGTCGAAAGGAACATCCAGACTCAAGAACAGTCATCTCTATTAAAAACAGATAAAACTCAACAGCAGATGAATGAATATGACATAAGAGTAATGTGGGAATTAAGGCTGTATATTTACCAAACCCTCACAAACACTTTTCTGTCTTCATTGGTTTCGGCTATGATTAGCGCTAGAATACAGAGAACGCATAAAATGAGAGCGTGGCAAAGTAGCAGCCTGAGTGGCAGGAGAGGTCCTTTCAGACTTTGCATTCACTAACTGTTTCAGAGCAGCCCTCATTAAGCCTACAGCCAAAGACAGATATTAATCTGTAGCTAGCAGGTACACAGCTGCATTATAAATAACCTGATATAGAGAATATCCCCCACTATACTTGACATGACAGATAAATGGTATGAGTGCAGTTTGTGTGTCTGTTTGAATGTCTGTCTAAGTCAGTATTTGTGTGTTTGATGGTTCCTGGAGGATAATGTACACCTGGTGTAACGAGGGGGAAAGGTTTATGCTGCTAAGCCCTCGGGCTAGAACACCACATTTATGAAGAACAAGACTTTTACAATACTATCTCTTGAGAGGCTGCCACACACACACACAAACACACACACAAGCACACACAAACACGCACACACACGCATGCACGCACACACACACACACAAACACGTCCACACACATGCACACACACAAACACACACTTGTATGTATGTTTAGAAATCCACAGACACTGGGACACAATACACGATACATAAATGGACCCTTGACTTCTGTCATTTTGTCTTCAAACAATGAGTGTGACAGCCGTTTGGGATATGTGTGTTATTGTGTCATTGTATGAGTGGAGCTGTCACAGGGTAGATTGTCCCATCTCTCATCATGACATGGTCGTAGGGTCAGGGAGGAGGTAGGAATGAGTGTGGGCAGTTTGATGTCTTCACTGATATAAAACCCTGTCAACTGGAGACAGGACATGTCACAGTGTGTGTGGGTATGTCCGTGTCTATGTGTGTGTGTGTGCGTGTTCGTGTGCGTGTGTCAATCAGGTGACAACCTGATTGAAAGCCATTTCAAAGGTCAAAGTCGAGAGTACAATCTAGGAGCCGAGATTCATCTGCTTAGTGATTTAGGTTTGTCCATATAGTTGTGCCTGGAAACCCACCTCATTCACACACACAAACACATCCTTACTCAAACATGCTCACACACATACATATGTCCATACAGTGTAACAACAATGAATGCTCTAATTAGACCCTACAAAGCAGCATACCCTTGAGCAAAGATTTTACGACTCAGTGTGTTTTTGTGTGACTGTGTGATTGTGTGTGTGTGAGAGAGCTTCAGTGTTTTTGTGAGTGTGTTTTTCCGTACCATCTATCTCTGTCTTGCCAGGACTCCATCAGTCCCACTAAGATTATAGCTTATCACCTGTCTCTGCTGTGTTTTCTCTTGGGGAGGTTATGGGATATTGCTGCTCAGGGGGCTCCTTTGTGTAGGTCAGAGAAGCGTTGGCCTTCTCATGCCACATAAGTTATACCTACCGCTGCACCAGGATAACTCATATCGTTCTTCTTGTGTATTTTGTATTCTTAAAAGATGTTTACACTATAGTGATATGTCTAACACACATATTGAAAACATTTTTTACATATTTGCACAATTTTTTTTTCTTCCAAACTCTGTTAATTAACATTTTTGTTAGTTTACAGACCACTTCACACTTCAAAAAATAAGATAAAAACATTGGTTAAAGAGAGGAGAAATGAATAAAACAAAACAAAAAAAAACAAGTAAAGGATGCTTCCGATCTAACAAAACCATTCGTCTAAGTAGAAGATACTCCATCACCCGGTGTACTGGGTCTATTGGAGATATCTCCCTTCTTATTAGAGACATTTTTATTAATAAAATGATCGATGAAAGGTTGCCATATTTTGTGGAACTTTTCTTCCTGAGTCCTCATAGAGAGCCTGCTCTTCTCCAGTTCCAAGTGTTTCATATCATCTCTCATTAGATGTAACTGTGTTGGTGGAGCCTTCTTTTTCCAGTTAAGTAAAATAAGTCTTCGCACCAACAAGCTGACAAAAGATATAGTACGTTCTGTGTTGTTTTTTATTTGGTCCTGACTTATAATTCCAAGAACTGCTATTAAAGGATCTAAATCAACAGCCTTATGTAGAATTTCTGATAATCTTCCTGAGATCGGTCGCCAGAAAACAGATATCCTTGGACAGCCCCAGATCATATGAGCTAAAGATGCTAGTACAAGCCCACAACGCTCACATGAAGGATCTATGTTCGGAAAATTTTTTTCTTTGGGTCTTGAAGAATTACTTCTGGGCTGGTCTGGGGGTGTAGGGTATGACAGATTATTCTGCTTAATAAATTCCCTCACCTGCAGATATTTAAAGAAATGGGACCGGGGTATGTCGTATTTTTCCCTTATTTGCTCAAAAGAAGGGAATATCAGCTCATGAAAATATCCATAAAACAATGAATACTCTTTTTCCAGACCAGTCATTGTATATATTATTGTTGTAGGAGGGCATAAAACAATGATTTTTAATAACCGGACTTTTGAGGGAGCCAGCTTGCCAGCCATAATTCTTTCGGATCTGAGACCAAATCTTAAGTGTATTAGAAACTACGGGATTGTCTATCATCTTGGAGCATACAGTCGGTAGAGGTGAAAATAGTCGAGCCGATAAAGAGGAGGAGGAGCAGTCTGCTCCTTCAATACCGACCCACAGAGGAGGTTGCTTTTGAAGCCAACAGGCCACCATCTTTAAATCACATGCCCAATGGTATTGCTGAAAACTTGACAATCCCATTCCGCCCGCCCTTTTTGGGTCTTTGCAAGAACGCTTTCATTATTCTGGGAGTTTTTTTTATTCCAGATGAATTCTGAAATGATTTTATCAATGTTGTGGAAAAACTTTTTTCAACATATATTGGAATGCATTGGAAGATAAATAACATATTTGCACTATTAAATAAATGTTCTATCTGAGAATATGCAGATCATTATTTGCCTCCAAGAATATTAACCATGTATGGGCGGCTTTAGCTCACTGGGTAGAACACTCGTCCCTCAACCGGGAGACCAGGGCTCAAGCCAAGCCCCCGACACAACAAGCCGTGGGTCCTTGAGCAAGACCCTGAAACTTCAGCTCCCCGGGCGCTGCACATGCCTGGGGATATATATATATATATATATATATATGTATGGTTAAATGTAATGTGTAAGGTACAAATACATAAAACATACATACATACATACATAGAAAGCTCCCACAGTTATGTTGGTTCCAACAGAAATCTGAATCTACAATAATGATAATTACTTTATCTTTATTTATCATGTAACGCAGTACATACATACATACATACAGTACAGTGTCGTGAAATATATGTCTGCATTTAACCCATCCCTGAGGGAGAATTGGGCAGCGCTCATGGAGGACTCTAATATACACTCCTGAAAAGAATTTAGGGAACAATTAAATCACAGTCAGGATCTCGATGAAAGAAACACTCAAGCTAAAAATCTTTATTAATATACATTGCGAAATTTGTTTAGAACAAAATTATGCGAAGATGATCAATAGAAATCAAACACAATTACCATTAAGGGCTGGATTCTAAATTACAACAAAAATCAAGTTGAAAACTGAAATCACAGACAGATCCAAGTCAAACAAATTTCATCGTCTCATAATGTGACCCAGGAGTGTGTTTGACACCCACATGCCAAAGGGACATCCTAAAAATGTCTGGGCATGCTCCTGATGAGATGGAGGAGTGGTTATGGCGTCTGATGCAGCAATACATAACGTCTCAGAGGTTCTCAGGTGGATTTAGGTTCAGGGAACATGAGGACCAGTCAATGGCATCAATACCTTCATCCTCCAGGAAATTCCCTACACACTCTGACTAAATGTGGCCAGGAATTGTCCTGGACCAGGAGGAACCCAGTGTCCACAGGACCAGTGTAAGGTCAGATAGAGTGACTGAGTTTCATCCTGGTTCACAACAGCAGGTCAGGGTACCGTTGGCTAGCCCGTGGAGGTCTGTGACACCATCCAAGGATCTGTCTCTCCAGATTACCACTGACCTACCACCAAACGGTCCTGCTGGATGATGATACAGCAGCATGAAGTTCTCCACAGCATCTTTAGACTCTTTCACGCCTGCCACATGACCTCAGTTTGAACCTGCTGTCATCTGTTAAGAGAAGCACCAATTGAGAACCTGCCAATTCTGCTGTTGTCTGGTGAACACCAATTGAGCTCTACAATGCCGGGCTGTGAGCACAGGTCCTGGTAGAGGACGTCAGGCCCTCATGCCACCCTCATGCAGTCTTTTGCTGATAGTTTTTTCAGAAGCATCACACCAGGAGCCCACTGGATTCATTTACTAGGGATCCATCAGTTCCCATCCTGTTCCTCTTCATACTAAGGAGCAGATACCAGTCTGGCTGCAGGGTTTTTGACCTTCTACGGACCTGTCTAGCTCTCGGGTAATGGCCTATCTCCTTGCATCTCCTCCATGCTCTTGAGACTGTGATAGGAGACACAGCAAACCGTCTTTCAACTGTCGCAAGCGATAAGCCATCCTGGGGGAGCTGGACTACCTGTGCAGCGTCATGGGTTGCCGTATGTCTCAAGTAGTGACAATGACACCAGCAGAACCCAAAACTAGACAAGAGTCAGTAAGGGACGATAAGTAGAGAGAAATGTTTTTTGGCCACCACCTTCAGAAACATTCCCTTTTTGGGGGTTGTCATGCTTTTGACTCTCCATTTCACCTGTTGTCAGTTTAATTTGCACCGAAACAGGTATCTGATTCACAATCATGTGTGCTTCCTGGACAGATTGATATCCCTGAAGCTTAACTGGCTTATTCATACTGCGTTGATTAAGTGCTCCCTTAATTTTTTTGAGCATTGTATATTACATAATGACTCTAATTAATTGGATTAGGGCAAGATTGGAAGATGATCCTTTATGGCAACTTCTAAAGGGAAGAGACGAAAGCAGAAAAATCTTGACAAAATCATAAAATATTTCTCGTCCTACAGTACAATACACAATCTTTACGCTGTTTATTAACAATTTCTTCTCTACTTGGAATTTCCTGAACTTTGCCTACATCTTTCGTTTATCAACTTTCTCCCCCACACTGACCGCCATTTTGTAACCCTCACCTGTATAGTTCCATCAAGTGCCTTAAAATTGTTTTCATAATTTTTAGTTCCAAAAAGTTAAATTGTTTAAATTTGCAGTTTACATTATTAGTGTAACAACACAATATTTCCACCCAAAATATCATCATATTTAGCTGTACCTATTTTTTTCCCTAGCCTACCTACCTACCTTGTCTCATATCTACCTGATCATATGGCTCGTGTTCATGAATTTACATCTTGCATTCGCTTACCGTGTTATTCTAGATGTTTGTGGGGTCTGAAAGCTCAGCCCCATTCAGTAGCCGGGTTGCTAATAAGGGGGTTGTATATCTGATGGGGTTGCTCTACATTTATTTGTTTCATTCATCGCACTGCACACCTTCTAATGTTCTGAAGAACCCCAACCTTTAGTATCTCCGACATTTGCTCTTAAGGCTGTCTGTGTGTGTATGGAGAGATAACATTTCGTGACAAAAAAGGCATTTTTTATAGGCGCCGTATGTGTCTGCTTTTTTTACTCAATGAAAATGTTGTTCCTGTCACCTTAGCAATGCCTCTAGCACCCACACAGCATGAGAGTGAGTGGGATATTCCTGCTGCATATGCCACCATCTGCTGAGAGGATACCAGGAGAGTTGAAGATTTGCTGAAACTTTGCCAGTGCTGAGGTAGCAATTCTACTTAGTGACTTCACATCTCCCTTTTTATACATTTTATTTATAATCACATTACATTTGGTTCAAATCTCAAACTGCTACAAGATAAAGCAGATAAAAGCATCATTAAACAAATAAATAATTATAATAATCTAAAAATATTAGCAAAAAGCAGCAATGTTTATTAAAAGTCATAGGTTCTGCTAAAAAGGAAAGTTTTAAGTACTTTTTTAAAAGTCTCAGTAGTCTGTAAAGCCCTCAGATGGTCAGGGAGGGCATTCCACAGACGAGGGGTAGCAGAACAGAAGGCCCGATCACCCATGGTGCTGAGCTTAGCACTCTCCCGGAGCTCTCCTCCAGGAGAGGAGGAGGCGGTTTGAGTGGGTAGAACGGAGGGATGGTGTTGAGGGTAGTGGGGTGAGTAGTTCTTTCAGGTAAGGGGGTGCATTCATTGCCATGGATGCACCGGTGAGTCAGGAGGGATGCCTTATAATCAATCCTGGTAGAGATTGGAAGCCAGTGAAGTGAATGAAGAAGGGGGGTGATGTGTTCATGTTTACGCACTCATCAGGATCGTTGTAGCACTGTTTTGAACATATTGTAGTCTTTGAAAACTGTTATAAGGGATCCCAATGAGAAGTGCATTACAGTAATCCGATCTTTTTATTATTTTTAAAAATTTTGTTTGAAAAAATAAATAGAATTAGATGACTTGGCCATGTGTTTGTTTCTCACCTCATTATTTCTCATCTGAATATAATGTGTGAATAACATATTACCATTATTATTATTATTATTATTATTACTAATATTATTATTATTATTGTATATTATTTGAAAACATTTGACCCATGTGAAGGTGGAGCCGAAGTCGTTCAAAACACTAGATCTTCTATCATTATGTTTGAAATGACAGTACACAACCCAGAGTGACTACAGGACATGCTCATCCTTTCAACAGAAGCCCTTTTCTGTTTTTTGACATATCTGCTGATCCACTTTTTTTTTTTACCTTCCAGCAAACATACATATTAGGTTGATCAAAAGTGAAACTCCAATCTCCAATCCAGGGTTGTTATGGAAACCAAAGTGTATTTAAACAACAGTTCATGATCGTGCAAATTTTTCTGTGAAAATATTCTTATATTCTTCGATATTTTTAAAGTTTAGTAAAGGGGTATTTAATTCTTAATGATAAAACCTGATAGACAACACTTAGCTGTTGCTTGTACGTGACTTGTCATAATTATTTTATCAATATTTTATCAGCATACAGTATGACGTGCTGATAAAGAAATACACATAAATACGTTTTCAGGGTTATACCTCGTTTAGATTTCCTTGGATGATAAGAATTATTCTTATGATAATCATTAACCCTCTGGAGTACATTTTTGCAACCAAAATTCCAAAATTTCTTTACATTATCTCTGTTCAATGGTTTGTGAACTTGAGCAGTTTCCTTCTTAAATAAACTCTCTTCATAACCAGGAATCATAAGACTTTAAAGCCTGTACAACATGTTCATTCATAGCAAGTTTGAAGTAGTTAAGTCATATTATGCAGGGAGGAAAGCATTTTCCTTAACATTCATCGTTTTCACATTTTTGCTTAAGGTGTTGTAGAGCAGCTTTAATATGCAAGAAAATCCCTTGAGCCAATCGTCACTCTCCGCAGAGAGGAAACGGCTGTAGAGCCTCAGCCGGGGAGAAGGAATGCAGAGTAGGGAGAACTAGCTGCCAGGCTCCCTGCTGATAAGTTAAAATAATAAGTCCTAGTCTTTATCAAAGTGATATTTAGAGTTTGTATGCAAAAAGGAACAAAATTAGTCGGATGGTGCAGTGTTTGTGTTATCATTTATGCCTGTTTATTTTGCTCTCTCTCCTTTGAATTAATGTTCACTGTTTAGTACTGACTCCGATAATCCTCATGTTACTGATGTTAAAACCTGGAATCAATTTAAGTCTTAGTTTGTCAACCCAACAATCAAACAGAATTTTAACACAGCTTGGAGTTAGTAGTTTCTTTAGAGTTAGTTCTTTCTTTTTAGACCCGGGTTAAATATTTTCCATCAACATTCATTAATTGAACTTCCAAAATCACATTAATGCAGTTGTAGTCTGGACGCTGAAGGGAGAAGACGCAGGCGTTGTCTGTTTGACCGCTTCTCCATCAGAGTCCTACAGCCTGCAATATTATAACCCGACCCAAGTATACCCTAATTGTTTCTTACCGTCAAACCTTTTGGATTTCTATCCGTATTTGTATTTGTATTTGTTATTTTGTATTTCTATTTGAACAGATTCTACCGTGTCTGGTGACGGTCTGCTTACCTGTGGATTAAAGTATACCATCTCCCGGAGACTTTGTCTCATCGATTATGTCAGTTTCTGTTTGTTCATCGTTGATGTAAGTTTGTTCATCTGTTCATTGCTGCCACCGTGACATATTCACCAAAAGCCGCTGTTGATCACATTCTGTGTTCGATGGCTTTTTTCTGGGCATCATGTCCATTAAAATAACGTTTATTAACGTCCTCTGTGCATCTCGTCAATGGCTAACGGGTAATAACGGGCTAGTCTCCACGACTGGCATGATGATAAACTATTCCGTCACCCAACTGATGAAATTGAACAACTACGACACTCCGTTGTGCATATCAGTTATTAAACAACTTGGACTCCTTTGCCAGCCCCGTTACGTTCACAAAAGTTGCCGTTCTAAGTTTGTTTTCTCCCGCTCCGATCACGCCATTCCGTCCTTTTGGTCTGAAGTGAGCACCGTCGCGTCTCATCAGAACGCTGTTGCTTTTCGGACTAGTAGCCCTAGAGTTTCCTCAACAACGCTACTCACTGAGCGGGTTAGAAATCGTGGAGTGGATTTCAGTCTTCTTCGGCCGATATAGAGCTTCACTGCTCCATCTAGTATTAAAATTGAACTATTGAATGCACATCTCTCAAAAATAAATCATGCCTCATACTGTAGATGACCACATTCTTGACAAGTGTCTGGATGTGCCTTACAGAAACCTGGCAACAACCAGATGTTTTTTCCATCCTGAATGAGACCTGTCCCCCTGGCTACTGTTATCTACAAAACGCCCGCAGCACGGGTCGTGGTAGTGGTCTGTCATCTACCACAGTGATTTGGACTTGTCACACAGATCTCTTCTTTTGAATGCCTGGCATTTGACTGTAAGGCTTCTTTCTCAATGACCATAATTCTAATCTACCGACCACCCAAACCAAACAACCTTTATTCGACCTTTCGCACAGCCTCTGCCAATATTATAGTACTTGGAGATATGAACATTCACGTCAACTCCCCTTCCTGTCGTTTTGAATCCAAATTTCTCCTATTATTTCTCCTATCCTACTATTGGACTGTTTTAATCTCAAGCAACTTGTGGATGTCCTCACCCATACCATGGGGCACAGTCTGACACTCTTGTCATCACTGACTCTGCTCCTCCCAGCAATCTTCATGTGTACGATCTGGGTGTGTCCGACCACAAGGCCGTCTCCATGGAATTATCACTTGTGTCCCCCCCTCACCAAGCCCAATCGTCAAATCTACTTTAGGAATTCCAAAAATATCAACCCAGAAACCCTGACAGTCGACCTCCAGCATCTTCTTTCTGCAAACTTTGTATCAGCTATTTACTCAGTGGATTTCTAAGAAACTCCCTGAGTAGCATTCTGGATCGTCACGCCCCTGTAAAAACTAGAACAGTCACCTTATCCCACTCAGCCCCCTGGTTCACCAGCGAGCTACGGCAAATGAAGGCAGCTGGGCGTGCCCTTGAGCGGTGTTACAAAGCTTCAGGTCTCATTGTCCACAAGTTTGCCTTTCGGGAACATCAAAAGGCCTATTCAAAGCCCCTTAGAGAGGCACGGTCAAAACCAATCCTGGAAATTCTAAGCAGCTGTTTTCCACTATCATCTTCTTAAACCACAAAATCACCCACTTACAGAAATTACAGAAGAGCACTGTAATGATTTTCATGGCTTTCTTCAAATCAAAAATTGACTCAATCTGTTCTGTCCTTTCTAGCCCCTCCACTCTACCTATTCAGCCTGCCTACTCAAAGTTTTAGATTAATTTGAGATTAATTTCTGGGAAGCTTAATTGCTTCCCAGAAATCTCACAGCAAGAGGTTGAGGATATCATCGGCACGATGAAACCCTCCACCTGTGCCCTCGACCCCTTTCTTACAGCCCTAGTGGAAACTAAAATCTCTTCCATCAGTCCCCTGACAACACTGTAATAAATCATTCCCTCCAGGCTGGCTCTATTCCATCTGCCCTTAAAGCCGCCATAATCAGACCACTCGTCAAAAAACACACTCTCGACCCAGAATTTTTTGCAAATTACAGACCCATTTCCAAACTCCCATTCTTCTCCAAAGTACTGGAAAAAGTAGTTGCTGCAAACTTCCAGGACAACCTGAAATACAACAACCTCTTTGAAACGTTTGAGTCAGTTTCAGTCAGTTTCTGCTCTGCCCACAGCACAGAGCAGCTCTGCTTAGAGTCACAAATGACCTATGGATGGCAGCAGATGCTGGTTCAACTTACAGCCTGATTCTCCTTGATTTGTCTGCTGCCTTCGACACAGTGGACCATGGAATACTCCTTCACCGGCTAAATCACACCACTGGACTCACTGCCACCGCCCTAAACTGGTTTCAATCCTACCTCACTGACAGAACAGAATACATTTCCCTTGGAAGTTCAAGGTCCCGGACACACACCTGTGGGGTTCCCAAGGGATCAGTCCTTCGCCCCATTCTCTTCATACTGTACATGCTCCCCCATGGCCATGTCATCAGTCGATATTGACTCTCATTCCATTGCTATCTTCAGCTTCTCCATCCTCATCGTCATCATCATCTCCCCTGTCAACTCTCCGCGCTTGTCCAGAGGACATAAAGGTGTGGATGAAAAACAACTTTCTCTAGTTCAACAGCTACAAAACCGAACCAAAGTTAATTGGCACCCCATATCAGACCCAGTCTTCCTCCATAATCAGCATTACCCTTTCTGGTCACTACATTCCCCTCTCATCTGTCACCAACCTTGGCGTAAGATTCAACCATCAACTCACTTTGAATCCCATATCAAACACATCTGCAAGATCTCCTTTCACCATCTCAGAAATATTTCCAAACTCTGTTCTTCACTCACCTTAATTGATGCTGAAAAGCTGGTCCACGCATTTGTCTCCTCTTACTGTAACGCACTTCTCATCAGGACCCCTGATAAAAGTCTTCAAAGACTTCAGTATGTTCAAAACGGTGCTGCAAGGATCCTGATGAGAGTGTGTAAACACGAACACATCACCCTGATTCTTCATTCCCTTCACTGGCTTCCAGTCTCCACCAGGATTGATTATAAGATCTCTCTCCTCGCTCACCAGTAAATCCATGGCAATGAATGCAACCCCTACCTGAATGATTTATTCACCACACTGACCTTAACATGATCTCTCCATTCTACCCACTCAACCCGCCTCCTCCTTCCCCGGACCAAGCTCAGCCCCATGGGTGATCGGGCCTTCTGTTCTGCTGCCCGTCGTCTGTGGAATGCCCTCCCTGACCATCTGAGACTTTTAAAAAAGGACTTAAAACTTTCCTTTTTAGCATAACCTATAAGTTTTAATTAATATCACTGCTTTTTGGTCATATGTTTATATAATTATTATTATATTTTTTATTGATGCCTTTATCTGCTTTTACCCTGTTGTAAATATATTATAATTCTTCTTCTTCTTCTTATAATTCTACCTCCTCTATCACAAACCCCTGTTATGCATGGCTTGTCTAGGAGTGGCGGAGGCCAGGGTGCCACCAAACACCAAAACCTTAAATTTTCTGTAAATTTTCACTTTCACTCAGATTTTTTCTAGCAACTATGGAGAGAAAGATACTTAATATTCTTTGACCATCTTTGTGTCCTACCTAGGCAAATTCACAAAGGGGATGAATGTGTCCCTTGGCGTTTGCTAAGCCAGTGCATTCGACCAGACTAATGGACTTTCAAACAACGTTTTTCAGACATATATTAACAGTCAAATAGAATCAACCAAGGCAGACTGAAAGCTTTAAATATCCCCGGTCATACATATGACACAGTACATAACCCCACTGCTAGTGAGATGCTTCTATGTCGGCAGCAGTACTCCAGCCTTGACCTGACTTTGATCTTGCATCTCAACAAGAGCCTGTCATGTTTAGGCCCAAACAGCAGTAGTGAGGTTCAAAGAGATGCTTGATGTAAACATCTATGAAAAAAGAAAGAAAGATGTTCAGCACCATCCAGATTTGGCACAATTGAAATGTCTTTGCCCTGTTTTAAAAATATACAACAACTTAGGCCACACACACACAAACACAGTCACATCCCTCTCAATCGGTGGGTTTACATGGCACGCTTTTCTCCTTTCCGAATTAAATCTTTCCGAATTGCAATGTCGGTCGCCTGTTTACATGACTTGTGATCTTTTTTTGACCTGGTGTTTACATGCATCCTTGTACTGTTAGTGCTCAGGCCCTAATAACTAACAGCTTTATGCCTCATCTCTAAATACAGTAAGCTTGGTGGTCTAAATACTAGAAAAATAAAGGTGTGGAAGACCTCAAATTACGACAGAGATTATACTTTTGGTTGATGCAGACGAGTTTCAACAATATTTGTAATTTGTTTTTCAAATGAGAGATTTCTGACAGATATCCCCCCCAGGTTTATAGGTGTAGGTTTCACATTGGAAGTAAAGTAACCAAGATGTAACTTGATATAGATATATATCTCAACATACATTTGTTGAATTCATCCAAAACAAATCTAAAAATATCCACACGATCAGCTCTCTGACATGCTGAGAAATTGAAAAGCTAAACAATGATTTATTCTGCCAACAATGAGCACATATGGCTCAAACTTTTCTTTGTGCTTTCTTAGTCATTAAAAGTTAACTTGCTTGTTATAACTGGAAATATCTGGGCCTCTATGATTATATGTTTGACCTTCTATGTTCATCTGTTTTCATGCTTAAAGTCTTGCATATACGCAAACACGTGGAAGCAAGTAAACAGTGGGAAAATAAAGTCATATCTCATCTTGGCAAGGACATTTGTTTAGTGATATTGAATTAATTTGAGTCTCTCAGAAGAACGTTCGTGGAGACATAGTCTGCCCTTCAAACGATGTGTCACTGAGCTGCCCTTGTCTGAAAAAGAACAAAGGGAAGGAAGTAAACTGGAAATGAGATGAGAAAGATGTGGTATGTGTTGCAGTATATGGCAGATTCATATCTGCACACACAGGAATACACAGACTCCCCTAAACCCAGCAACAACACATTCATTAAAATATGTGAAGGAAAGGGCAGAGGGGCGGTCATGAAATTAGTGAAGGAAGCAGGCCGGAGAAGTGAAACCTGGAGATTTTTAGTTTCTCTCACCAACGCAAGTAACAGGTAAATGGCTTTGCCAGGGGAAATAACAGGCAATCCATTTAAGTGAATTACGTACGAAAGCAGAAATCAGGTGAACCAAAAAGATAGAGTGTGGAAGAGTCAGAGTTTGTGGTGAGGATGTATTGGAGACCTGGTCCTGGTTCTTGTTTGACTTTTTATGATACCAGTACTGACATCAATAATTCCAAGTGGGATGGTTTACTCTGTCCTCACATATATATATATATATATATTTCCTTTGACACATCATCTGACACTCAGAGCTGTGAGGTATTTGCTGTAGGTGTAGATGTTGACGTTGGGTCCACTATTAAATTATACATTAAACATGTTTATTTAGAGCAATCTGGTACATCGAAGTTGTATATTTTACTCTCCTAGTCATTCCCTTCTCAACGCCTGCTTTTATTCATATCGCCGTGTCACAAGACATATTTGAGGCCACATATGATAAGTTAGGGACGTGACTACAAGTCATTATTGTCACATTAATTAAATAAATTAAGAGGTGTGATCTGGCATGCTAATCAGGATACATTTTATGTAGCTGTGAGCCTACAATACTTACCTGTTCACATTGGAACACAGATTAAACACATTCTGAATATGATTTCTCATTTGATTGCACATGAACTCAAACACAGATATGTATCTTTTAGGTGTTTAGATGTAGCATGAATTTTAAATGAATATATATTTTGGTAGTATATTTGATAAAACTAGGTGTTATTTAATCAAAGCACCTGTCTTGGCCGGTCATTTGTTCATTTTAAAGTGTGATTGTTTCAACGTGGCTCTGCATGTGCTGACTCAAAGACAGAAAAGAAACACCAAATGTCTAACGTGAGGTTAAAGACTGTGCCGATCTGCGCGTTCTAAACATTTTCCAAAAAATAACCCCCACAGTCCTACCTCATAGCTGGTAATCAGCTGATAAAAATCAAAATAATATCTAATAATAAATAATGCCTACCATTAAAACATTAACATTTGCATGAACACATAATTCATAATTTGATCCATTATTTACATACCTGACCGAAAAAGGTTGATCATTATATATTAAACACATAATAAAGAATTGTCTCTAACAGCACCAAACAGGCTAGGATTGTGAAGAAGAGAAATCCAGATTTGAACTTTTTAGTCTTTTTTTTTTTTTAAACCTTTTTGAGCACAGGGCTGGACACAGAGTCAGCCTCTAGATCTGTGGACCAGTACTAATATAGGAAAGGGATTGTAGAGGGAGCAAAAGATACTGCTGTTTTGAATGAACCCCTTCGGCTTGCTCTTTCCCTTCCTTCAGCCTGACTTTTCAATTACACACCTTTACTTGGATAACCTTTACGTCCTCTTCTTGCCCCCTCCCTTCTTTATCTGTCTGGTCCGCCAGTCTGCTATGGCAATATCCCTTGTGCCACTGGTTTGATCTCCACCTTCAGTAATGTGTGAAAGGATACAATAAGTCAATCACTTCAAAACCATGTAGCCCACAATGTCCAAGGTCAGGACAGTGGCAGCTGTCAGAGGTGATGATGACTAGAATAGAGAAGTGTGTGGAGATTTCAGGCACATGCACATTACGTACATATAAAAGAGAGCACTTGCCCTTTGGTAAAGGAAGGGCAAGGAAACATTGTGATAAAATGGAAAAGACGCTTGGAGATCTTCTAAAAACAAGGAGATAAAAATAAAAACATTAAAGTGCTGGGACAATTAAAGTTGCTGTAAGAGCCACAGAGGAAGAATAAAGGGGAGAAATTAAATGATTCTGTTGTTAACGCTCCTCAATGGTCCACTGCCTCAGCGCTATTTTCTATGGAGATTTGTGTGTATGGGTTTGTGTGTGTGATGAATGTGGTGGAGCCTGTAGTCATGTTGCCAGATTATCACGTCTGAATGCAGTCGTGTTTGTGGAGTCTCTCAATATCATTGAGGATCTGGGTCAAATTCGTGTGTGTCTGCGAAGCCCAGTGGCTATGATGTGACGATGGGGTCGTTATTATGTACGACAGGTTCAGTAACCCCAATCCAACATTACATGGTGGGTACAGTTGGCACACATACAACTCCACATCCTCTTCTTCTTTTTTTTACCGATCTGCCCACAGACTCACAACTGTTAGTTTTTTTTTTACCTTCTGAAATATAGTTTACATTGAGGGTATGTAATAAACAATCAGGAAGAGACATGGGGAGGAGGAGTCTTAGGAATAAAAAGAGAGTAAAATTGAAAAATATTGAGTTGTTTTCACTTTCTAACTGTTGTTTTGAACCTTCTTCCGAGGGGGGAGGCTTCCACATCAACAGGATTTATTCCCTCCCTTCTCTCCCATTCACCTTTACTTATCAGGAGATAGGAGCTGACAGTTGATTTTGGTTGCTTGTTTCATTATGTGCCTGTGTGTTTGTGCTACAGCAGATGTGCCCTGCAGTGTGGCCCTCCTCTTAGGTGTCAATAGGTGGGTTTACATGGACAGCCTGATTCCGATTAGATTCGGAAAAGACCTTTAATGGGAAAGAAAAGGCTGCTTGTAAACACCCCTTTCCGAATGGAAAAAACCTTTCCGAATTAAATTTTATTTCTTTGCAAGGAGGTAGTCAAAATCCTTTAGGAAAGCTTTTCTGATAGCCAGTCGCTGCATGTAAACGCTGTATCGGAAAGCTTTCTGTTCGAGTTGTATCTGCGCATGTCCAATAATTTATTCATGCAACTTTGAAATAGTCTAACATCTTGGATGGTTAGACGGGCGAAAAGTCACTTCTGCGCACGCCCTCTTTGTCATATTCTTCTGCTGGGCGCTCGTTGGCTTATTGTAACACTAACATTCTGAAACCCCGGTAAAGGAAATACATGAATGACAAAGAGAACTATACTCTGGCCGTATGGGTTAATTTACTGTAATTAAGTTGTATGCTTATGATTATGCTTTTTTTTTTGTTTCCTTTCACCTTCTATAGCTACCTACTCTGATTACAACAAAATATTAATGTGTTTACAGACCCAAGTTGTAGTTTGACCTCAATTTGACTTGTTTTTCAAAAACATTTCTCCCTGACAACCTTATGTGGAGGAAGCTGATTAAGGATCTACGATACTAGAACTTACATTATACATATTCTTGTCTTTGTACAAAGCAGCTAACATCCTTTCAAGCAAAGTCAACCACATTGACTTTGAACTATTCGCTTTGGGACTGTTTGCCTCAGCTTGTAGGCAATTGTGTAAAATGAGCGTGTGTGCATGTGTGACAAGGTAGGCTACATGCCTTTCCATATGACATTTGCCTATGAGCACGTCAGGATCAGTCAATTAACTGTCACCATCTCCCAGACATATACCATTCAAGACTCCAGGAAGATACAAATGTAGCAGGACAAGAAGAAAATTAAACAAGGGAGTGATTGGCTGTCTGAGCAGGAAGAGACGTTAGAGTAGTCTTATACGGTCAGCAGTGACAAATCATTCTTTTTTGTACAGAGCCATAGATTTAAAACGGCTGCCTATATGATAAGGCACAAGTTTAACTCCTGATCAATGTTCTAAATGCCTGTCTGCACCCTTTAACAATGGATGATACAGCAGAGTTATTTATTTTTTCTTTTTCACGTTCTTCTGCCGCATTCTGTCTGGGAAGAGTACCTCTACACTACAGTAGCATACTTACAGTCCAGATGTGGCCTTGTAGGGATCTGTTTGTCATCTGCAGCCTGCAGGGTACAAAATACATTCAACTGATTGTGGAATGAAGTTCCATATAAAATAACTACCATGTAATGGATGTCTGGTCTTATTGCATTGGAGTATCCTTACCTTGTACAGTACCATGTACATAATCCAATTATGTGACAATTATGACCTGTTTCAGGTGCAAAATTCAGTTATATTAATGGAGTGTTTTCAGCCACCTTATCTGAACTATATGAGGGGGAAAAATAAAAGTAATTTCACAGCTACTCCACTTTGTATTGATCGATCACTTATAAAGGCTTTTTTTTTGGTAGCAGCCTGCCAAAGCACTCACCTCTCATTCACCACCTCTTCCTCTCGCTTCATTCTACCTGTTCAATTAAGAGATTTTAATTGCTTGTTGAAATAAGTGCTGGCAGAATCATTAGATTAAAATGTAATAGAACTCATTTACACCCTTTAATCACATATGCTGCTCCTACCGTGACAAAAAACTGCCTAGTCATGCAACTTTTATAGGATTATTCATAAAAATGAATACTTATAAGTGTCTGATTTTATTATTTTATCCTCTTTAATATCGTGCATCATGAGAAAAGGGGTGAAGAATGAGAAAGTGTGTATGTGAGAGAGAGGGAGGAAGAGAGATGCTATCAATGAATGGTGAAAGTGTATGAATACTATTCTTACACTTTCACCAGTTCTGCCAGCCCTGTCTCACAGCAGGGGTTCAGCTCGACAGCTCTATGAAGATTAAGTGATTTTTCTGGAGTGAGCGACTCTAATTCTGACCTGGTGCACGCATAAGCACCAACACAACACACATATATAATTAAGCAGGCACTACACCACCTAATATTTTTTGATCACTCTGCCGATGAAGCTTTCAACACAAAAAGTCAACACCAGTAATTATGCATTTACGAGGAAGGCAGCAATTTGACCTCAATTGCAGTAAAAATGCCTATTTGATAAACACTCTTATTTTACCATAACTGCACTCCCTTTAAAAATACAGACTGACAAAGAAGAGAGGAGAGAGGGGGGATCCTAGTGAAAATCAGCCCTGAAGCAGCTCCCCCTCCCGTTCTCCGGTTCATTCATCCTCTCCTCCTCTACATTCTATCACTGGCCTCATCTTCCCAGCAAGATGAGATCCTCCTGGGAAATTTTTCTAAGGAGCTTCATGAAAAAGCCGTGAGACTGGAGATATACATTTGCATGCATATTTGCCTCTTGACAGTTCCGATTAGATTTGGAAAAGACGTCTAATCGGAAAGAAAATGCTGCATGTAAACCCCCCTTTCTGAATGGAAAGAACCTTTCCGAATTAGATTTCATTCCTTTGCAAGGAGGTATTTAAATCATTTCGGAAAGCATTTCGGAAAGGCAGTCACTGCATGTAAACGCTGCATCGAGAAAGCTTTCTGTTCGAGTTGTAACTGCGCTTGTCCAGCGTTGTGACGTAATGCTCCGCTGACTTTTTTCAGTGCTGCGACACATTTTAAATACGGCGACTTCAAAACAGTACCGGTCTGCATCGGAGAATGATTTATTCATTGCAACTCTGAAAGACATTAACATAGTTGGACGGTTAGATGGGCGAAAAGTCACTCTGCGCACGCCCTCTTTGTCGTACTCTTCTTGTTGGCGGTTGGAATCGAGCTCACTGAAGCATTATGGCCACCTTATGGCAGTGTGGATCATCTGCACGTCGGAAAGCGTTTCCGATTAAGTGAGTCGATGCATGTAAACGCCGGTTCGGAAAAGATCACAGGTCATGTAAACAGGCGAACGACATTGCAATTCGGAAAAGTTTAATTCAGAAAGGAGAAAAGTGTCCCATGTAAACCCACCTGCTGTCAGATTTGGAGGGGCATCTCTCCGTTAGGTAACATTCCACCTGAAGAGACAAAAATGAGAGACCTTAAGCTGCCACACACGTTGAAGGAGATGAGCTAAGGTTCAACCACATAGGGGGGAGCAAAGATATGATAGTACAGCTTGTGATAAAGAGAGACCGGTTAGGGAAGCGAAAGACGATAGGGGACCATGTTTATATTAAGTGACAGAGAGATAGACAATGGAGAAAATAGAGACAGACAAAATCGGTGAGAGAAACATGCACTAATCTGACATTATTCCTTTCGTATATGGAGTATTAAGCTCCCATGAAAGGTAGATAACGGGATATATGTGCTATGAGGAGTGGAGTGGGTAGGGCTCACACCATGCAGCTGTTCTATGTATAAAATATAAAAGTTTTGGATAAGTGGAAAGGATTGAGGCAGGTGCAAAACAACAACATCTCTTCATCTTTCTATTGGTACAAAAAAGATGTGGTCCAGCCTTTTGTAATTAATGGTCATACAGTATTTGGCGAGCTGCAGAGGCTGCTCCTATGTTGCCTTTTCTCTTTTTCTCTCTCTCGCTCTCTCTCACACACATGCACACACACATTAACTAGGTAAAAGGGGTAGGGCTATCTGATTGCAACAGTATTTCCAGACATGTCCATAACTCTCATGCTACATTTTTGTTTTTATTGACTCTTTCTATTTCTCCCCTTTTTCAATCTTCTCTTCTTCCTGCATTTTCAACTTTTGCAGTTCTGTCATCCCTCCAATGCACTCACTTCATCTCTGTTTCCTTCCTCATTCCTTATTCCCAGTGGATGTCTCTGGGCATACCCTTTCTTCCCTTCTCTTTCTCTATTCCGCACTGTTTCATTCTGTCCCTCTCTCTTTAAGATAGATAGCTGCCAGCTCCATGCACAACAGGGAAGCATGCGATCTAAGATAGATTTATGTCTGAGTGGATATGTGTGTGTGTGTCTGTGACAAAGAGAGGGAAACAGTGTGTGCATATGCACAGTGAGCTTAAGGATTTATTTGGAATGTTCAATTTCTGCAGACGATGACAATGCAAACTCCAGTCACACTGCTGACCAGCACTATAACTCACTGCTGCATGTCTTAATAATAATAATAATAATAATAATAATACATTTAATTTATAATGCACTTTACATTTGGATCAAATCTCAAAGTGCTACAAAGTAAAAGCAGATAAAAGCATCA
>VRLP01004283.1:0-51159 GCA_009660295.1 Lophius piscatorius | reverse complement strand
GAATGAAGAACAGGGGTGATGTGTTCGTGTTTACGAACTCTCATCAGGATCCTTGCAGCACTGTTTTCAACATACTGAAGTCTTTGAAGACTTTTATCAGGGATCCCGGTGAGAAGTGCGTTACAGTAATCCAGTCGGGAGGAGACAAACGCGTGGACCAGCTTTTCAGCATCACTCAAGGTGAGTGAAGAACGGAGTTTCGAGATATTTCTGAGATGGTGAAAGGAGATCTTGCAGATGTGTTTGATGTGGGATTCAAAAGTGAGTTCTTGGCCATTTAAACAGATTACAGTGCTCAAATTTATTCAGAAAATACCACATTTCAGTTTAAAATATCTAACTACTGAAAACATAACCTCAGTGAGTAGGAGGGGATTCCAAAAACTACGAATAATGTGGGTCATCAGCTTCCATTTGGACGTTATCCTAAAATACCTCAGCTGAATTAATCTAGGCCACTCGTTTGGTAGCAAAATATTCCAACCCGGCAATTAGACGACACGACAACAACCCTCAATATCTCCCAGCTTCGCTGAGATTTTAATAGCGACCGGCCTTTATTGACCTGTGAGTAAATGAACCTCCTGCTCTCATGTGCTTCCATAAATAGTTTGCGTGAAAGCAGGTTTTGTTGTGAGGAGCTGCCGCCAGCCCCGTAGGCAGGAGGAGATGTGTTCAATCCGACTGCCTTTCCTAGTGCCTGCCGCTTGCACAAACATAAAGCATGTCAGATGCAATCGCCATAGATACGCCGTGCCCGTGACATCATTCGGTGCACAAGTGGCCGCTAAGCAGTGTGAAGAGTGAGAGCGAAGAAGAGGAACGTATGGAAGAGTACACAAACCCTGCACCCTGTGCATGCTTTGAGCACACAGGGAAAAGCCAACATGGACAATGATGTCAACCACTTTCCCATAGAGGCATGATGGGAAAAAAGTGGGGTTCAGGAAGCAGTAGCCCCCTTTTCAAAATCTTCAGGGCAGAATGGCACATTAATTACCAGCACTCCATGAGCCACATCCTAGGAGCTGTCATGGGAAACAGGAGGGAAGTGAATGCATCCAGAAAACCTCCGCTAGCGAATGATAACTGTAATATAAACTGTTTTATTGGACCAAATGTTTTCAGCAGCAAAAAAAACCAACAACTGGTTTTATCAGAAGTTTATGAGTAAATATCATAAAATGTGGAAACTGGAGATATTAAGACTATCCAAGACAAAAATCATATTCATACTCATTCCATGGCTATAAAATTTGTTTTAATTTAAAAGGTTGGCTCGCCCTCTGTTGGTGGTTTTGAAACTTGCGACTGTCAGAGACGCCCAGACACAGTTTAACCCTTTTATGGCTGCTCAAAAGGTTTGGTTGAGCTGATTTTGAGTCTCTATTTCTTCCTGAAATATGTGACTAGACCTGTTTATAATATGACCCTGTGGCTGATTGGTACGGGAAAGAGTAAGGGGCCAATGACGAAGCCCTGGGGGCCACCACGGGTCAAAGGGGACACCGAGGAGGAGGCATCAACCATGACTATTGAGAAAGTCCATGTGAGAACTTATTAAACAGAGTTATGTAACCAGATACAACAAAAAAATAAGGGTCAAATAGTTTTGGAAAAACGTATTTTACCTGAAGGTTGAATTTATCTTATTATAACGGATTATTTTCCACGAAACACAAAATTGAATCGTGAGATAATTTGATAAATTACTACTTAAAACATGCTTGACCAAAAGATGTGTCCTTTTAGGGTACGCTTAGAGTTTCTGAGATATTGAATTAATAAATGCCTAAAAGTAAAACAATATGCAAATAAATCCTTTTTCCATGGATTTTATTTTACTATTCTTGTTGAAGAAATTAAAGGGTTAACAGCGTAGGACTTTCTGGCTACACCCTGAAACCAGGATACAGATCCTTGTACTCATTTCACACACTGACAAACAATGGAGCGGTTCTGCTGAAGGCCTTAACTGGACCTGGGTCATTGTATTATCAAATAAATTTAACCCTACATAGCCTGAGAAACTGACAGTAGAATCTTTTCTTTTTTTTCAAATAACAGTTTGCATATGTGACTTTTAAAAAAATAATATTCGATATTTCAGGTTTTTTTTTTAATTATATACATATTTCATTATATATAAACATATTTATATATATATTGCTCAGACCATGCTTGTTTTTTTTAAATGTATAGATAGCATGTAGCTAGCAGTGTATGTACCTTCACAGTAACATGAGGGCTGATCTTATGTCTGCCTGTAATGTGGAGATACTGGATCTGTCAGCTAACTAGTAGCTAACCGTTACTAGCTGCTATTAAGTCCTCCTGTAGTGAGCCTTACAAGCACTGCTGCCTTACATTTGAATACATATATCGGATTCACCTCTGCCACTACCTCCACTTATTTCTCAGAGGATGGCACCCCCGAAATCATTTCAGTCTGAAATATTTCTCCTAAAACCCCATTAGCTTAAAAAGTGGGAAACAAAGTTAAGAATTAGGAGTCTGAGAAAGAGTAAGAAATAATAAGAACCCACTCTGGGAATCCCGAAATCGAACGAGCATTTTATTTTTAGAATCGCGTTAAACAAGTGATTTGTTTGACACAGCATTGTTGTCACAATCTGATATTCAAAATTTGAGACAAAAACCCAGTGCAAATATCAGTTTATAATAGGAATCCAAAAACATGTTTAGAATCCTCAAACATATATTGAATGATGAGCTGTCTTTCCTTTTTCAGGCCGTTCATTTTGAGTAATTACCAGAGGAAATTCTCAAATCTTAAAAAGAATAAAAGAGAATCTATGCCTATTGACAACAGATGCAAACTGGACACAATCCCATAGGTGGATTAGAACCCAGATACTTACCATTAATGTAATATACAGAATATTCGCTGTTTCGGATGCATCCTTGTGGGTCGAATCCAAAGCGACTAGACTTCTGTTCCGGCTTGAAGCCGTTTCACCTCTCATCCATGAGGCTTCTTCATTTCTAACCTACTCCTACGACTCAAAGGTAGTAGCAGTAACTAGAGTCCCGTCAACGGTTTCGCAATCGTCAACACCTGGGGTCACATTATTCTAACCATTCACATGATACCCCAGCCGACAGTCAAGACCACTCTGTTCCTAACGACTCCTGACGACTCACATCCACCCTCATTAGTTATGCATGGCCAACAACTCTCAGTTAACCCTGAAGAAATCCTCTTGGAGGATAAGTGAAACCTCTACGCCTACCTCCTATTACAGGTTATAATTTCCCCAACAGTTAGTCCACTTCTGTCCAAATTGGGTGCATATGAGGCTCAAAGAAAACAATTTTGTATATATCATGTTGTACTCTAAATGGTCATATTTTAATCACTTGGGAGAACTTTCTTTAAAAATTTTTTAAATATTGTTCGGATTTCATTTATATTCACATCATGTGAATACCTCATACCTTGTTCTTGGTCTGATATTGCTGTTATTGTTCACATTAGATCAATACTGTTTGTAAGTAATGTGTATAATAAAATATGATTAATAAGGCAACAATTATAATTGTTATCATTCATTGCAGAAACACTGGTTGTTTTTTTTATTGTTATTTCCCAACCATGTTAGTGTCTAAATTTAGCTGATACAAATTGACACAAGGACATATGTCCTCTTCTATTACTGAGCTCAGAAAAAATAGTTAACTGTATTTATTTGCATAATTGAACCCCCGTTGGGATCTTGCTTCTCACTTCCTAGAATTAGTCAGGTTTATCAATATAGACTGTTTGAGATTATTATGAGTCACGTTTAATTTGAGGAGTCAAATCCTTGGGGAATTGCTTGTACAACGCAGTGGACTGGGATCTTTTCTGGGATGTACCCTTGTTGCCGTGAACAACAGTGTAGGCCAAGTTATAGTAGGACTATCATACAATTATGATTATGATGATTATTCCATATTGATCTGCGATCTTTCAAAACTACAAACGATGGACATGATCACACGGCATGCCACGATGAGGTCAACAATAAGTTGATTTAGAGGTACTCGCTTAATTAAAATATGAATAAAAGCCTAATCAGAATGTAAAAAGGTGTCAATGTGTAGCCAGATTGTGGCGCCACCTCACGAGCCTTTAAAGAACTGCTGCCGCCTTTTTCTAGAACACCACATTCCGCCGCGCTCTGTCACACTGCACCAATGTGTTCATCCGCGCAGTAATATACACCATAACTGTCTGAGATAATGACACTTAGTATATACTTTTGGCTAAAACAATTTCAAAACCAGATGGCGAGTAATATTATTTGAATAATACGACGTTTCAAAAAAGTTTACACTCTTTTCGTTGTAATGGTGATGGCCGGTCTATTTTCTCTAAATAACTAGTTCCGTCCGTTTCTCCATTTTGTGTTCCAATTTATATAAAGAGTCATCTGGTCTGAATACCGAAACATAATCACGGCAAATGCTATTTTAAAGAGAACAGCCCGGTAGTGTGGTTGATTATTACCAACGTATTAGTTGAGTATTGAGTAGTGTGAAATTCGGAAGAGGTGAAGTTGGTTTCTTAACCATTATCCTGCCGGACAACGTGCTTTCTGGCTCCAATCAAGAGGGACGATTACCGTCGCACATTTTCTCTGAGTCGGTTATCAACCAGGAGACACGTTGACGACCACCGTGAAAAACACGAAGACTGAGGAGATGGCGACCTCAGTGGGAAACGTGGCTGACAGCACAGGTTAGTTGGTTCTATTTGGCTTATGAGGCGAAAAATGTCGTGCAATATCTCCTCCTATCATGCTAATGCTAAGCTATGCGACGGAGCAGGTGGCCAAACGGGCAGAAAACGGCGTTGTATACATATAAATATTGAGCTTATTATATTGTTATACAATAATATTCTTGATACATATTTATCCACCAACCGAACATGATCACACAATGCCACTCCTTTCATACTATTCCTGTTGTCAGGTCAATGCTAACTAGCGTAGCCAGTTACAATCACATCGTGTGTAATGAATACATGTCTATACATTGCATTGAGTGTCTGTAACGTTTTGTTAAGAGGTTCCATTGAAACAGTTCGTTCGTACGAACCAAAAATGGCTTTTAATGATTTTAAATGTCTCCCCCTTTGTTGTGATCACCTTGCCCATGACTTAGCTAGACACACCAGGATCTGTACCACGATAATGGTGCGGTGTGTCTTTGTCACATAATCGTACAACGTTGCGAAACTGCATTAACCCAACCCTGAGGAGCAGTGCGATATGATAGACACAATCACGTTTTGTAGTGTATAATCAGCTTAATAATAGTTGTAATTACATTTTAAAATCTCCATATGGTGTAGTTCCTCTTCCATGGAGGCTGTATGAACAGAAAAACCCAACACAGGCTGTAGAGAGCTTCCTGCAGTTTTACGCTGCTAATGTAGAGAGACTGCAAACATGCATTTCGCTTAGAAAACTTGGGGAAAAGCTGATGTTAATGTTGTTGCAGGATAACTGTTTTGTATTTATAAATAGAGGATTCTACTTGCTATATAGGAGAAGGAAAATCCACAAAAAGTTACAGGAAACATGAAGACAAGACTCGTGAAATCCGTGGGAGTTAAATGATGTCTGCACGATTCAACTGCAGAAATCATAGATAGGTGATGGATGGCTGCTGAGTGCTCGTGCCCTCTTTTGTCACATTTTTTCCCCTGGTTGTGCAACTCAACCTGCTCCTGATCAGGTTTGAAAAAAAGTTGGGGTGCCTCATGGCTATTTAAGGTGTCCCAGACTACAACCAGGATCATGGACGGAGTGCGTATTGTGTTTCTTCTTCCTGCAGAAGTGATCACTCCAGCACTGTTAGTCTGACGGCTGCAAGTATGGTTTCCAAAGAAAGACCGCACTGACCTTCTTGGCTTATCGCCCAAAACTTTTGTGTTAAAGTTCAGATTGCACTTAACCGGCAATGAGGGAAGAATTAAAATACCCCTTTGTGCGTCCAACTTTTAATCTCTGGAGCAATACATTTTTGTCGAAGATCGTATATTAATGTGAACAATATACAGCGCTTGGTTGCAAAGCTAAATGCCACACCACGTGAGCAAATGACAAGGATTGGTCAGTTTGCATCTCAAGGGTAGTGGTCATAACTTCTCAAATCCAACACTTTAAATGAATGGGTTTAACTTTATTAACTAGCCCACCAAGGAAATTTGACGCATGATTGTTTGACCTGATATGGGGAAAATGCCAATGGGAAAGCCTAGGCTTTTATACCGTTCACTTCTGTACCCAAATCCAGTGGCACCATTTTTCTGTACTATTCATTTGTTAAAATTTTTTCAATTCAAAACTTAAAAAATGAGTCACCGATAAATGTTGTTACACTAGTTTGGCTTCAGTCAAGGAAATATTTTATTAAAAGGGAGCAGCATTGGAAACTGCATTCTAGTCTTGATGACTAGACGACATTGAAAGAACTAATGGAACAAAAGAAACTTTATTAAATACTGTCAAACATTGCAATGAAGCAACACACCGTTGAAGAGTCTATTTACATTTGCCCTCATTGGCATGACTAGACTGCAGTATTGTTTGCACCATTACTATTTACACACAACTTAGGTTTCATACTTATTTTTTGACACAGTAAATAAATAGTATGTTGACAAGGAATTGTCAACAATCAGTGGCTGCCTGGATGCTGAGGTAGAATTGTGGATGATAACAGGTAAAAAATATAATTTTATCTCATCTCAAATGTGTAATAAAAAAAAAGCCCAGCTACATATACGGATTTTCCAACTATTTTATAACATAGGTGTAGAAATTGAGAATTCCTTAATATTTCATAATTCTTATAGTGTTAAAGTTTCCACAATTTAAGGGCTTCTATTAATCTCTGTTGCAGGACTATATCTGTAATATGGAAGCATTAAAGGGAATTAACATTACTGTCAGGAAAGATGTACTCCTACTAAGAAGCATTGAGGCGTGTAGCATTGGTTACCATGACGATGTATCCACTGAGAAGTGAACCAGCGTCATAACACTAAAAATAACAATCATTATACAGGCCTCTGGTCTACCGCAATATTAAGCCCCTTTACACAGAGAGGGCGCTAAAGCGCAGCAACTGAGTCCCTTCTCTGTCCTGTCTTTGTTTATTTACACTGAACAAACTAACAGTAGTCCGATGCTACGCCTGTTTGGGGAATTAGGATGGCAGCCAACATGTAGCAAGCAATAGACATGATGCTAAAACAGTGCCAGTTTCTAGTGTAGTGCAAATCAGTGGTTTGAAAACAACCGAATAACACAAGAAAAAATATATTTTCTGATCATTTACGTTGAACATAGCTGGGAAATCACTGTCTTTTTAGGGGTGAAGCACTCCTGGAAGTCTGTCAGTCTTCCCTTATTTGAAGATATTTTGGGTTGACTTCCTTCTGCTTAGAGGTTACTCACTGCTACTAGCTGCCTTTGTAAATCTTCCAGTTGTCTTGCATGTTGATAAGAAAGAAAGCAAGCAATGATTAATTCACCAAGAAAATAACACCACTGAAAACTGGGTTTTGAATCGCAGTCGAAAGAAGGCGTGGTAGAAATCTATTGTTGACTCTTAGTGCTACCAGCCTACCCAGCCACAACTAGTGCCGGTCCCAAGACAGGGAAATGGGAGTGTTGTGTCAGGAAGGGTATCTGATGAAAAAGCCTATACAGAATCAATATGCGGAAGGAGACGATCTGCTGTGGCGATCCCCTTTAAAAGAAAAAAAGAAAGAAAGTGATAAAGTTGAACCAAAAAAATGACCACAAGGAACATTCCATTCAAGGGACATAATGCTGGTTATGAAATGCACACAATATTAAATCTCCTTTAATAGTTAAAGATATCTGCAGTTTTAAGTTTGTATGCTAGTGAAACTTATTCTTGTATTGTTAAGATTTTGGTTTGCGTGAAAGTGTCACTAGCATCTCTGCAGTGATGTCATCCCCCTCCCTGTTTGTTTTAATTTGGTCATCTCATGTCACATTTTTTATACACTTTTGTATTGAAATAACATGGGTTTTGTTTAACTGTTGAAGTACATAAAATCTCTGGGAGAGAAAAAAACCTGAACATTCCGCAATAACCAAGCTCTATGAAACTAAAAAGAGATGAGGTTTTGTTTGAATTATAAGTTTCAAGTCTCGGCCCAATACTAGATATTTTTTGCATCCTAAAATGTGATTTAATATCCCAGAAATTAATTGTAATCTAGTTCTATGCCTGTGAATTTGATTTAATTGTTTTGTTATATTGGCAACATATTAAAATGTTCTAAGCACTGGCTGCATTTATTAAGCCAATTTTCTTCACATTTTTGGTCATTTTGTTATTGACAGGATTAGCTTCTTCTCTTCATTTGTTTTCATTTGTCTGCTTTAATTTCTTCCATCACCTCTAACATGTTGTTTCCCCCCTTTTTGGGCTGTGTTGGTGCTCCAGAACCGACAAAACGTATGCTTTCCTTCCAAGGGTTGGCTGAGCTGGCACACCGAGAGTATCAGTCGGGAGACTTTGAAGCAGCTGAGCGCCACTGCATGCAGCTATGGAGGCAGGAGCCCGACAACACAGGTGTGCTGCTGCTGCTGTCCTCCATCCACTTCCAGTGCCGAAGACTCGACAGGTGAGGTGTGGGGTGGCAGAGTGACCACACACTGAGAATGTGGCAGAGAATAATGGATCCTCTGTTCCTAAATGCACACAACTGGTCTGTGCAGTGAAAATACAGCGAACGAGGTGTCATGGGGAGATCGGTTGAAACTTGATCTGTCCCCGCATGAACTCTTATTTCGAGGGTGGGCTTACCGCTTGCTTTGAAAGTGTCATGGTGAAATTTTTGGGTCTCTCAAAATCAACAGATTTATACATTCATAATTGTTTTTCAATTTCCCAACAGTGTGCCCAATGCCAGCAGGTTACTCTGAATGTTGAACTCAAATACAAAAAGACTCCAAAAGCAATAATATAGAAAATATGCAAACAAATGCAGAAACTGTTGTTGATAGACTGAAAGAAGAGCTGCTTATTAATGCTGTGCAGCTTGAATGCATATTCTTGGCTGAAAATGTATCACAATTGTGCATCTTCATATGGAGTACACTGCTAGCAGTCAATTACTCTGCATTATGAAATCTTAAGTTGTTTGGTAAGTTGGTGAAATGGGTGTTTTGTATGGTTGATTCGTGTATACATTTTTTTTTTTACATTTTTAGGGTAATCACAGTTTTCTCTCTTTTATTTGACTGATTTCATCTTGATGCCGCCTTTGCACAATTTCTCCAGCCAGCACTGCCAGCCCCTCCTTTATGATTTTGACTTACTCAGTACATTTTGTGGCCCTACAGATCTGCTCACTTCAGCACCTTGGCCATCAAACAGAACCCGATGCTGGCTGAGGCCTACTCTAACCTGGGAAATGTGTTCAAGGAGCGCGGGCAGCTGCAGGAGGCCATAGAACATTATCGGCATGCTCTGAGACTGAAGCCTGACTTCATTGATGGATACATCAACCTGGCGGCAGCTCTGGTGGCTGCAGGGGACATGGAGGGAGCTGTCCAAGCTTACGTGTCGGCCTTACAGTATAACCCTGTAAGTGATGCTTAAATCCTTGGAGGGATTTAACACAATGTTGTTTTGTCCCTTGCGGTTTGTACTGTAGTATCAAGCATGCTTAAAATAAATGGAATTATGTTTTTTTTTTTTTTTTCCTAGGACCTTTATTGTGTACGGAGTGACCTGGGAAATTTACTGAAAGCTCTTGGGCGTTTGGAAGAGGCAAAGGTATGTATCAGTGGATTGTAATTGATATTGATGTGGTGTTTGGATTTTTCTTTATATTTTTTTTCATCTTTTCCATACGTTTTATTCTTTAGTGTCCCACCACTAAGTCCATAGACGATACTCCTTTTCCAATTGGACATTTTCAATCCAATTCAAGTCCCTTCCCATCAGATATCTTGGCCAAACCAAGTGCCGAAAATCATAAATGTTAAACATGCTCTAAATAATCTTTCAAAATATTGGAACTGCAAGAAATTCTATGCAAGGTTATTTTTTTTGGTAATTGTAGTCCACATAATTTCTATGTGGATTACATTTTAGATTTTTTTCAGTGTAATATATTTACTACACCCAACCTGTGCCACATTTAGTCCCAAAGTTCTTGTTTTTTACCCTGACCTTTGAGCAGTGGTCAGCCCCAACCCTTTCAGGAAGAAAGGCTGGGGATTCAAAATCATAAATTTGAACCGGACTTGCCTTTTGGATTTTGGCCCATGGATATTAGTTGCTGTTTTTTTTCCCGGAGGGAAAATGCTGGCTCGGTCTTTGAAGAATATATGAACTGATAAGATAGTTTATTTTTGCAGTGCAAAAGATAAGATGGTTTCTAGCCTAACCACTACACTCCAGCATTATAAGTGCCCACTAGCAATCTTCCTGTCTCAGTTTGCTGCCAGTGTGAGACCGTAACTCTTCCCCTTATACAATTTTAAAACTTCCTTCTTAATTACAGTTGGGGATGTCCCCGGGGGGTTGGGTCAAATCTGGAGTTGTGGAATTGCCTAACTGGTTACAGGCCATCTTATTTCATGCTTGAGGGGGGGGAAGGAGTGGGGAAGAGCGCTAGGGAGTCACAAGCTCCTTTGCTCTGTCGCTCCACCCCCCGCGCGCTTGCTGAGAATTGGTGGAATGTGCGCGCAAAGAGCTGTCTTCCTGACCACCCAGCTGTGCCCACTCACTGCCAAAGCATTTCACAACAGTGTTTTCATTAGTCAATTATGAATTATATGATTTCGCTCAGCCCGTTATATATTCTGAAATCCACTCCTAACAAATGGCATCATGTGGGTTTAAGAGAGCAAATTCTGAAGTTCCTTATCAACAGTCTCGAGAGGCGTCAGGCGGACAGTTCACAATTTGCACACCACCACCTGCGTCAGATGCTGGGCTAGAAAGACAGGAGCTAGCGCAGCAACAGTGATGACTTCTTTATTTCAGAGCTGTGGAGGCTTCTAGATACAAATGATTACACCACCGATTTCTCTCCCCACCCCATTGGCCAGGACTCAAGAAAGCAGGCCAGGATAAAGAAATCAAAGTTTCAACAATATTTTATGAAAATGCTAAAAGAAGGAAAGACAAGCAATGATTAATATTTCTTCCCTTTTCCTTCAAATATGTAATATTCCCAAATAAATGGTATCAGTTCATTTGGGCAAGATCAAGCCAGTAACTCCTCTCCTGTAGTTTGAAATGAAAAATCTATTGATGGAGAACTGGAAACCAAAACAAACTGAACACATCAGAGCCTTTCTTCCCTCCCAATTACCTCCAAGTATTTCTTCTTTTATTCCTTTTGAAATGAAGCATTCATTGCATGACTGAGATCTCAGAATAGTCTGTTTTTATGTTTGTTGTGATTTGGAAGAAGCCAGCTTTAATTCCATATTTTAAAAGAATGTATTGTTTGCCAACTTTTACTAACGATCTTGTTTTCTGATTTTGTCTCTTTTGGTTTTTCCACAACTGATATTGTTATTTAGAAGGTTTCAGGTGGGTGACACTATTCCTGCGTAGGTGCCTGGCGGAAAGGAACTCTAGGGCAGCCTCAGTCCTCTCCTCTTCTTCCAGCCAGCTGCGGCCACCACTCTGACAAAGTCCAAAAATATGGTAACGGGTTTGTAACTGCCACAAAAAGAAAAACCACCTCCTCACTTCATGCTTGAGCTCCTCTGTCTTGTGGCTTCCTTTGAAGACCAGAAATGAAAAAAGTAACATGACAAATTGCAAAAGCATCTCTCAAAATATCCTATACTAATTATCCAACTCTGTATTGAGTAAAAAGAAACTTGGATTTGGCAGAAATAATCGTGAAAATCAAGTAAGATCCCTCTAACTCTTACATGTTGTTTATTTTTTCCTATTTTTTTTGTTTTTCCTTCTTTATTTGGAGTAGCAGCATTCTGATGATGATGCAGAAAGTAGTGCGCTGTGAGTCTGCAGTGGCGCAGGGGCTGCGCAGCGATATCCTCGAAGCGACCCAAAAGGCGGCGAGCGCGCGACCCTTACCCCCAACTCCCTTTGGCTTGTCAGTTGCAGACCTCTCCCCACTTTCAACCAGCGTTGCTCCCAAACGCCCCGAATCTCCGTCACATAATTGGCTTTTTCAAAAACATTTACTCTGATTCGAACCATAAAGCCCTGTTCCAAATTCAATGATGATTGGCTGTTCAGAATCCCCCATGACTACACATCATTGTAGCCATTTGCAGATCCACTAATGCCCCTGCAGTGCCCCCTTTGATCTGAGATCTGTTCTGGGAGCTGAGCTTGTGCTAGTCTGGTGTTACAGGCGTCCTGCCGGTGGTTAATGGTCTGCATCTGTATCACCTAGCCATTCAGCGAGCGCAGCGGCGAAGCAAAGACTTTTGCCAGGAGCAAGGTCATGCATGCGGCAGTATCTGGCGAATTGTGGTGGCAACAACCACCGCGCGCCTGCGTTTGTTGCGCATGCATTACAGGGACCAACACTTGCAGGAATTGTCCGGAATCCAAGGTTTTGAGTTATCATGTCCACGGAAAAAATACATCACTTAAAACTCCCTCTTGGATCTTAATCATTTATTTACTACTATGGGTTCTAACTAATGTGTTTATTCTATTAGGGGGCAGTAGACTGGACCTGGTTTGATGTGGACATGGTCATAACTAGAGGATGAGGGCCTTCGTGTGGGTGTTGGTTGGATCTGCGCTGCGTAGGAAAAAGCATTGCAGCTTAGCGCGGCAGATTTGAAAGCACACAAGCCCACGCTGCAGACTCACTTTTTGCTTTGATGGAGACTAGTCACTAATTTTGTTTTCTCTGCCCTTTTTGTTTTTTCTTACTTTTATTCTCAATCTATTTTTTTATTTTATTTTAAAATCCCTCCCCTCTACACACTATCCCTCTCCCGTTCTACCTCTTCTCCTCTCCTATGGTTTGTCGTAAACCCATTGAAGGCTTGTTACCTGAAAGCCATTGAGACTCAGCCTAACTTTGCAGTGGCTTGGAGCAACTTGGGCTGTGTGTTCAATGCCCAGGGGGAGATATGGCTGGCCATACATCATTTTGAAAAGGTCAGTTGTGTAACATTTTTTTTATTGCTATTTTTTTTAACTGTACATATGTATATTCCTGTGAGTTCCTCCGTGTTCAAGCTTTGTTTCAAATTTCAGGCAGTAACTCTGGACCCGAATTTCCTTGACGCCTACATCAACTTAGGAAATGTTTTGAAGGAAGCACGCATCTTTGACAGGTGGGTTTGAATTATGACATGGTGTACCTTCTTATTCCCACAAAGTGAGGAGGAAGGAATATAGGAGTGGGTCCTGTCCGTTACATTTCGTTTCCAGCAAAAAAACATTTTTACTATTTTGTCACAATGTTTTAAACATAATAAATTCTTTAATTATTTTAGGTGTGCACTATTTAACTTAATAAAATTAAAATGAAGTTTGGCAAATAATTGGCCTGGAGCCTAACCTATATCTGCACTTTATCTCCATTTCCAGAGCTGTTGCTGGATACCTAAGAGCCCTGAGCCTTAGCCCAAACCATGCAGTCGTCCATGGAAACCTGGCCTGCGTCTACTACGAGCAGGGTCTCATCGACTTGGCTATCGACACCTACCGTCGTGCCATTGAACTGCAGCCACACTTCCCTGATGCCTACTGCAATTTGGCAAATGCCCTGAAGGAGAAAGGCAATGTAAGACAGTACTGTATGCAAGTTCATCTCATTACAATCTGAAATAGCAAAATCTTGGAACACGTTGGTTAACTTCAATGTCTTTCACAGGTGTCTGAAGCAGAAGAGTGCTACAATACCGCCTTGCGTTTGTGCCCAACCCACGCAGACTCTCTCAATAACTTGGCCAATATCAAACGTGAGCAGGGTAATATTGAGGACGCTGTTCAGCTCTATAGGAAAGCACTAGAGGTAAGTCAGGAGTTAATAAATAGTTTATATCTTATGATATGTATCTTTCTTTGAAGTAATCTTAACTTTCCCCAACCCCATCAGGTGTTCCCCGAGTTTGCTGCAGCTCATTCTAACCTGGCCAGTGTCCTGCAGCAGCAGGGAAAGCTCCAGGAGGCCCTCATGCATTACAAGGAGGCCATCAGGTCTGTAAATCTCTTCTACAGGAACCTGATAACCGTCAGTGATCATGTGGGGATGTTCTTCTGCATTTAGAGCGCATATCATACGACCAGTGCTTTGACATATCGCTTTGCTCAGAAACCAACCTTTGATGAACATATAAAATAGCTTATGTCATGTACATCTGTAACCCATAAAGTTTTTTTCCTGTGGTGGGTTTGAAAGTTAAAGACCACACTGTTGCTAAATAGTTTCATAGGCGATAAGACAACACCGTAATGTCATACAAGCGAGGAAACATTTTCCCCCTGTTTGATTTTAGAATCAGTCCAACATTCGCTGACGCCTACTCCAACATGGGCAACACACTGAAGGAAATGCAAGATGTCCAGGGAGCGCTGCAATGCTACACCCGTGCCATCCAAATCAACCCTGCCTTTGCTGATGCTCACAGCAATTTGGCCTCCATCCACAAGGTAGGATTAATTCTTAAGTTTAACTCGGATCATCCCTCATTTTTTATTACTCTACCGTGGCAATAATTGGAGTCTTTACGCATCTTTGTTTATCAGGAGAACCTTGAGCGAATGTCTGACCTGAAGCGTCTACTTGTGTTAGTGTTTTTGTAACTTCATGTGTTTCGATTTGATGTGCCTCAAAATTCCAGGATTCTGGAAACATCCCAGAAGCCATTGCGTCTTACCGCACAGCCTTGAAACTCAAGCCGGATTTCCCTGATGCTTACTGCAACTTGGCACATTGCCTGCAGGTTCTTACAAGCTCTCTTTAATAGTATGAATTACTTAGTTTTTGTTCCAGGTGAGATTCAACTTCATTTTTTCCTCTCCCTGACATTCTTGCAGATTGTGTGTGACTGGACAGATTATGATGAACGAATGAAAAAGCTTGTGAGCATTGTAGCCGACCAGCTGGATAAGAACCGCTTACCTTCAGTGCACCCGCACCACAGCATGCTTTACCCGCTCTCTCACGGCTTCCGCAAAGCCATAGCTGAACGCCATGGAAACCTTTGCCTGGACAAGGTACACGCACAGAACAAAGCAAGTAAAATTTGATCTATTTTGGAGGAGGGTGGAAGGTGGCTGGTGGAGGCTGTGTCTGTCTACGGGATTATGGGTAAAGTAAGGGTGGAAAAGAGAGGGGTATATTTTTTTGTAGAAGAAATTGATATTTTTGTAGAAGCTATTGATGATGGTGGGTTAAGGGTTGGTGCTATTTTAAAGTTGAACGTAATTTTAGTTGATTCTATGGCTGTTTCCATAGCTCAGTAAATGTCTGTTTTTGATTCTTTATGTGTAACTAAATGTATCAGAGTCCCTCTTGCTGTAGTTGTGTGCTTACCCGCTTACTTCCCCGACAGATCAACGCACTACACAAACCGGCTTTTGAGCATCCGAAGGATCTTAAGTCCAGCGGAGGGCGTCTGCGAGTCGGCTACGTCAGCTCTGACTTTGGCAACCACCCTACTTCCCACCTCATGCAGTCCATTCCTGGAATGCACAATCCTGAGAAATTTGAAGTGAGTGACATTTCCTCGCAATTTCAGTTTAGTAATTCTAGAAATTAAAAATCTTAACCGACTTTTGGGTGTCATTTTTTATCTCGTAGGTGTTCTGCTATGCTCTCAGCCCTGATGACAGCACCAATTTCCGTGTGAAAGTGGTGGCAGAGGCTCATCATTTCACGGACCTTTCACAGGTAGGCATTACCACCGAAAGCCTTTTTCCTGTTAACAGTATTTGTAATATTATCCATAAGCAGTGCGTCTAAAGAGACGGGTCACATTTGAACTGTAATTGGTTCCTCTCTCCTGTAGATTCCTTGCAATGGTAAGGCAGCTGATCGGATTCACCAGGATGGAATCAACATTCTGGTTAACATGAACGGATACACAAAAGGAGCTCGAAACGAGCTGTTTGCCCTCCGCCCTGCTCCTGTTCAGGTGAACGTTGTCTTTGATTTAAGCCCACCATTCATAGATGATTCCTGCATCTTTAGTCATTAATTATATTATTAATAACCTCTCCTCATGGGAGTGTGGCATCCATCGAATGTGCAAATAATTGTTTGTACTTGGTCAACAGGCTATGTGGCTGGGATACCCTGGAACCAGTGGGGCTCCCTTCATGGATTACATCATCACCGACAAAGAGACGTCCCCCATCGAGGTAGCTGACCAGTACTCAGAGAAACTAGCCTACATGCCTAATACTTTCTTCATTGGAGACCACGCCAACATGTTCCCTCACCTAAAGGTTTGTTCAGCTCCATATGTTGTTGTTTTTTTGTTCAACCATGTCTGGTTGAAAAGTGAAAATATAACAAGATTTTCTTTTCTTTAATCTGCAGAAAAAGGCAGTGATAGATTTCAAGTCTAACGGACACATATTCGACAATCGCATTGTTCTTAATGGAATTGATCTGAAGGCCTACTTGGACAGTTTGCCAGATGTGAAAGTGATTAAGGTGAGTGAAAGGAAATCCCTCAAACTCAAGTAAGCTGCTGCATTTCCATTGCTGGCAAACCAGTGAGTGGTACTGCGAGTTGGGTTTTGAACATCTGGGCAGAAGTGTTGATTTGTTCCTTTTTATATTGATTTTCCCAGATTGATAGTGATGGAGAAGAACAAGGAGTAATTTATCTCTTTGGTCGTGTAAACGAGAACATTTTAGTCAACATGTGCTTATTGAAATTTTATTGATCTTAATGTGAGACTGTTTTATGTGACTAGATGAAGTGTGATAACAACCAGGATGCTGCTGGGGACTCCAATGGAGCTCTGTCCATGCCTGTAATCCCAATGAACACAGCCGCTGAAGCGATCATCAACATGATCAACCAAGGCCAAATCCAGGTCACAATCAACGGCTTTACAGTTAGTAATGGCCTGGCCACCACGCAGGTATGTCCTAATCTGTACATGTCCGTCAAACTGCATATGACATAAAAATCAGCATGCTCCGTGTCTCAACCGTCACCCATAAAAACTTGCATGCGAAAAAGCGTTGAAACTGCTCCACCTCGAATCAGCACTATTTTATTCCCCTGTATCAGATCAATAACAAAGCTGCCACTGGGGAGGAAGTTCCACGAACAATTGTTGTGACAACTCGCTCCCAGTACGGTCTGCCAGAAGACTCCATCGTCTACTGTAACTTCAACCAGCTCTACAAGATCGACCCGCCTACCCTTCAGATGTGGGCCAATGTAAGTTTGAGAGACTTCAGTGTGAAAAACGCTTTGACTTCATCCCTCCTGCAATTCAAACCGTTTCTTCTCAATGGTTAGTTGAAGGTTAGCCGCGCCTGAATGACATAAACTTAAAATAGCTCCATAACTAGCAGTTGAATTTGCATAACTTTGGTGTCTATGGACAGGTAAGACCTCGTATAATTTATTTTCATTAACGGTGATATTGTACCATTACTATGTGCGAGTAATCTGTGATTAAACACAAGAAAATACTAATATTTCTATTGTCGTCTGTCATTAAGATAGAAAGATTACAGTAACACCACGCAAAACAATCAATGAATTTCAGGTTGTTGTGCCAAAAAATGGGTTTTGACCGACCCGGAGAGGGATTTGGCTTTTTAAGAAAAAGAAAAAAAATCAATAGATGATGGACCTCTGGGGAAGAACTGATTTAAAAGTTCAAATTAAATGCTTAATTCCTTTCATGTTTTAGTAAACGACTCCTCTCTCTGTCGCTCCCCCTGCAGATCCTGAAGCGTGTGCCCAACAGTGTGCTGTGGCTCCTTCGTTTCCCTGCTGTCGGCGAGCCCAACATCCAGCAGTATGCTCAGAACATGGGTCTGCCTGGGTCTCGCATCATCTTCTCACCTGTGGCGCCCAAAGAGGAACATGTGAGGAGGGGCCAGCTGGCTGACGTGTGCTTAGACACACCACTGTGCAACGGTCACACCACGGGCATGGATGTCCTCTGGGCAGGGACACCCATGGTCACAATGCCAGGTAGGGACAAAACCCCTGGGTTGTTATCACATTAACAATTAGTGATACTCAGAACACTCTGTTATTGAACAAATCCTCTGATTTCTGTGATTAAAAAGATGATCTGTGTGGAAAATCCAAGTTAAAGCTGCTTTATAACTTCTTGAAAGGTGAAACCCTTGCCTCTCGTGTGGCTGCCTCGCAACTCAACTGTCTGGGCTGCCCAGAAATGATCGCCCACAGTCGGCAGGACTATGAAGATATAGCGGTCAAACTCGGATCTGATATGGAATTGTGAGTAGAATTCAATTAGTTATTTATTTTTAAATATTGTTTAGTTAAGTCTGACTCTCCTCATTTTTTTTTTCATTTTTTTTTTTTTGCCACAGCCTGAAGATGGTCAGGGCACGGGTTTGGAAGCAGCGAATCTGCAGCCCTCTTTTCAACACCAAGCTGTACACAACGGAACTGGAGAGGCTCTACCTGCAGATGTGGGAACATCACAGTAAAGGCAACAAGCCAGAACACATGGTCCAGACAGTAGAGACCAGTGAGAACGCCTGAACTCGAAGCATGCAGATTTTTGATGCTCCACCTCCGGTCATATCAGGCTCACTCCTTCCATTTTTTTAAAGAGTTATCAGCACCCTAGCTTGTAATGGTCACGTTCCACCCTGGTGTTCCTCCTGAAAATCTCCTTCACTGATAAAAGCTCTGTGTATTTGTAAATGAGCCTACAAGATGAACACGTTAATCCCCCCTACCATTTATCTCTGCGTCACACATCTGCATCTGCTGAGCCAGATTGAGCCTGAGACATTCAGGCCCTTCTTCTGAGACTCTGCTCCTGAAACATGGTACACTGGTGAGCATGAGTGTTGCTAATGCCCTGCTTACCCCTCCTGTACTGGGATCGGCTTATTATAATTTTTTACCCCCCCTCCCCAATCCCTCGGGTTCCTACAGGAATTATTGTAGCTTGTGGAGGGAATGCCTGGTTGTCAATATCATCTATTTATACATGGATCAAGAGTGTTGTGTTTTTAAAAAAAGGACGAAGTTGCACCGTAACTCCGAGAGTCCATGACCCCGACTATAACATGCGATTATAAGACATAAGATCTTAAGGCTGTCAATAAATTTCAGCAGTGGGTAAAATTTTGAGAAAAACCAAGGTCTAAATGAAGATTTCTTTCCTCTGCCCAAATACAGACTTAAAGTACTTTTGTTTCCCGTGGATGTTGAGTAGCTGTAGTCCTGTTCAGTGTCACATAATGCTTGTAAAAAAAGATGGGACAAAATAATTTCAATTAATCGGAAAAGATCCAAATCACAGTTGTTCACAAATCAGTTTTTTTTTTAAAAATCTTTCAAACCAGGAATGGCCTAGGTAAGTATTTTCTAAGCGTTTTTTTTTTTTTTTTTGTATTGTCTGTTAAATGTTTGCTGTCGATGATGCCACAACCTTCTAAATGTAATAAAAGAAAAAAATAAAGAGACAGCAAATCTGTCCTGCCTTCCGCACTCAATTGATTCCATTATTATCATCAAAATAAAGCTTAAGTCAAACAACGTTTGGGTTCTTGTCTCGAAAGTTGGCAGTGGTCATGGCGTTCATGCTTGGAAGCACCGATACAGGATGAAGGAACAGATAATTCTATACCTGAAAGGAGTGGATGTTAATGTGAGAACTCAAAAAGTATCCCAAAATGTAAACCCCCATAGAACTTAGTGTGAGGAAGAATTAGATTGATTTTGAGAAAGGTCAGTTTTATTTTTCAACCACTATGGTGGGATTTATCTCCAGAATCATTCTTCGAGCCATAATTTGTCAACAGTTGATTCGATTTAGTCTAAAATTTTTTTTTTGCATATTAAGAGACTGAAGGATCTATATTGTTTGTATCATATTTTACTGTAATTGTTCCTATTTCCTTACATGACTTTACTAAAAACACTTTGACCGTCCCCTCTCACGCTCAATGGTGTCTAAGTTTAGCTCATATGGCTTGACAATAAGGCAATCTGTCTCATTTTACGGCTCAGAGAAAAGTCAACTATGAATCCTCATGAGTCACTACGGGATCCAAGAGTATTGCCAATTTCATAGGATTGTGTGCTTTCTCTATCCTTGCCGTCTAAAAGGACAGCATGGACTCAGTTATGGTTGCACTCATTCTTTTCATTTCATTAAAAAAAATTTGAATTAATTAATTCAATGGTCTCCATGTGGTAAAACAGTAGATGCATCAAGTCCATTTCAATGACACAGCATTATTGCAGCTGCAATAAGAGTTTTTGATTGGCTGCTGTACAAGTGGGTTGATGAATCACATACTTTAAAACTGACAAGCAGTAAAAAATGCAATTGAAAATAAATTGGTGTTTGCTTTTCTTTTTTGTTTTTACTTGAATGTTTTTTTGAGTTCATATTTATTCTATTAACAAAAAAAGACAGTCATGGTTGCAAACTATCTAAGAGGTAGGAATACAAATCCGGCATCTTGCAATTTACATCTGATAGTCTATAAACATATTCTCCACAGTACCTGAGGACATTCACTAGCATTTATATCATCATTAAATCATCAATTTATTCCATTTATTGATGAATACATTCTATCACTCTGAGCCAATAGGTTAATTTTTATAATGTTAATTTTTGGTGATCAGTAGTATCTTGGTTGACTGTTTTTACATCAACTTAAAAATGTCTATGGAATCCTTTTGCATTTAATATCCAAGAATATCTGCATTTATAACGTGTATTTCCCCAGAATGATAGTGATCAGATCCGTCAATGAGACGGTGGGCGGAGACTGATTATCATGTGCTACCCAATGCTCGCTCCCATTGGTCAAAAACATTGTGACATTCGCCCAATAGGAGCACTTCCTCACCACTTCCGGTGTAGTGAGGTGGAAGTTTGAATTTACGTTCGTTTAGCCCTATTAGCGCCTCTGACTCCACTCCACAGCGCATAAAAAGGACATTTGGTAATAATGTTCCAAGTGATATATGTTTTATTTAAGTTAAACCACATGTAATGCAAAAACCGGATCTATTGAATCACCTACAAAACTACAAATTGTGTCTAAACATGCAAGTAAGCCCTAACGGTCCGTGTTCGCAAGCTAATGTCACTGGAGCTTTAAATCATGCCGATTGTGCAACTTTAGCACATTATGTCTATTTTATCCAACTTTTATGGATTTCATAGTAGCTTATGTGTTGAATTTTGTGTTTGATAATCGCCTTGGACTAAAGTCTACCGTTTTCACAGTGCGGAAGTATGAATGATGATACCTGCAAGCTGTTTGATAGAGTGGCTCAGAAGATGGGCTGGACTCATGAAGGACTACAGATCGCAGAAAAAAAGGTTTGTGACATGAATAATAAACAATGCATTTATAAAAAAGAGGTGATTTTCCTATCGTTAGTATTCTTGTTATATAAAAGCATTAACTCCATAAGAAACCATGGCTTAATCTTTGGTACGAACCACTTAAATCATGGAAAATCATCATTGAACATTCACTCAAAACATTTTTATGATTATTAATAATAATAATATACTGAAGTCTTTAAGTGCTAATTGTAAGCTTGTATTTTGTTATTCTTCTTTTGGCTGTTCCCTTTAGGGGGTCACCTCAGAGCATTAGCTGTTTCCATCTTCCCCTGTCCTCTGTCACACCAACATACTGTATGTCCTCTTTCATCCAGAAACCTCCCCTTTGTCTCTTCCCCCTTTGTCTCCTGCCTAGCAGCTCCATCTCCAGCATCTTTCTACCAATAGATCCCCCATCTCTCATTTGCCCAGGTACAAAACATCTGAATTTGGCCTCTTTCACTTTGTTAAAGAAGTAAAACGGGCCAAAATTTTGGAGAAACGTCTAACTTCAGTCCCTCTGGTCAGAGCTACCGTCTCTAAACCTTACAGCAGACCTGTTCTCCCTACATTCTTGTGAACCTTTCCCTTCATTTTTGCTGCAACACCTCTGTCACAGATAACTCTAAACTCTCTTAACACTCCCCCGTTGCACCGTCTTCACCTCTACTTTTTGCATCTTGTTTTTTGTTCCTTCAGATACAATTCAATCCCTTTAATAATTCAATTCCTTCAATAACCTTTCCGTGTGTTACATTTGTCCTGTTATAAAATATAAATAAGTTAGGGACTATTGTATTTTTGTAATAATTTCTGTTCGATGCAAATCCTATCAGCTAAGTTGAAATTTTTTATTGATGTTTTGGAATTACTAGTAGAAAAAAAAAAATTTGGGGTTCTTAAGCGACAAAGATAATCGCTTAAGCTGATTCATTTTCAGCTTGTCAATTTTCAGCTTTTCTGTGTGTAAAATGAACCAAAACTCCACATTTAAACAGTAACTTTTTTAAGTAACTGAATTTTGAATGAATTTCGGTGCATTTCCTTGATACAGTAAATTATGTAAATAATTCTTACATACAGTCTTCTTTAAATATTTGGGATGTTATCATCACAATCTGTTTGTTTCGATTCCTCCCAGTTGCTAAAGTCAATTAGCAAGACTCGTCACGCGGCCACAAGCGGCCATCGATCCGTGGATCGATCTGAGACACCCATTTGTTTCACGGGTTCTGACGATGAAGATGATCCGGATAAGGAGAACCAGTTGTCAAAGAGCAACAACTACAGAAACAAGCCTTTGATCGAATCCAGCGATGATGACTTTGACCAGTGTGAGTTACATTTTATGATTTTTGTATTTTGTTCAATTTTACGACTCGGCTTGCCACAACATTCATCCGTCTTGTTTTTATTTATTTTATTTTGTAGTTCTTGTCGGAAGAGCGACGCCAAAGGCTAAACAAACACAACAGAGACCCTACAGTGCCTCAAAGAAAGACGGGTAAGAAAACAGAGTCGTCTTTTCACGAAGAAACATTTGTCTCATTTCAATTTGACTTCTCATTTTCCTCGGTTTTTCGTGTGTTGTTTTAATTAAAGGATCATTTATAAATTATTATTATTATTATTAAAACAATACAGTTGGTTAATGCATTTATTTTCATTTTGTCTATTTTCACACCGACAAATCCTCCCACCCCGGCAGCTACTGTCTTCACAATATTAATTAATAATATTATCGAATATGTAACAATAATAATTACAATTATTTAATATATGCTTGTTATGAGATTTATGTCTTTAAAGTTTATAAAATCGCTATAACATGTCAAATAGTTACGGTAAATCACAGTGTATCAGCCATTCTGTGAGTGCATGTACTCATTAGATCTATATAAACGCATACAAATACAAATACATACAAATGGATTTTAAAAAATCCATGTTTTTCGTGTATTTTAGTTCGAACGTTGCAGCGAGTTCCGATGACGATGGCAGTTTTGAGACATGTGAGTATTCCTCTCTGCTCCTCTCTGTCTGTCAACATTGATAACAAACGACCTCTAGCAGTGTTTTATTTCTGTCCCATTTTCTTCTCCTACACGATCTAATTTTTTTCATATTTAAGTTCTACAACGAGTGAAAACCCCAAATACAAAGTCTAAGAAAATATCAGAGACCGCGAGTGAAGACAGGTGAGTTGTGTTTTTTTTCTTTCTCAAAATACAGTACATCGTCAATGTTCGGAAGTTTGATTTAAAAAAATATGTATATCCTTTTTTATTTCACAGTAACTTACTGCAAACTTGCTGCAAGCTCGTTAATATTATTTATTTTACAGTAACTTACTTGCTTCTTGTTACCACTTAATCACTGTGATATATTTTACAGTAACTTAGAGGCTACTTGCTGCAAACTCGTTACTGTTATTCATTTTACAGTAACTTATCCTTTTTTCCACTCATAAGCCTTAAAAACTTCGTTGTGGACGACTTCGCGTCAGATGACGACTTTGTCGCGCCAAAATCCTCCCTGAAAGGTAACGTTGATGGACCTGCTCATAACCTCATCGAGTTCAAGTACGTGATCTCAGATCTACAGGTGTGTCATCAGGTTATATTTTCTTTATCTACTCTTCATCAGTTCCTGCGAGGATCAACACTCCAGCATCCACCCCCAGATTTAGGAGGCCGCTGTCTCAGTGCGACTCCCCGGTCTTTGTGAGCGACAGCGAGGATGATGCTGACGACAACATCGTCGTAAAGAGCACCTGGAGGACTCGCCGCTCAAAGCCCACGCCGAAGGCTGACCCCAGGAACGCCCGGCTGTGTGATGAGAAGGAGAGGTCGCCATCACCGCCATTTCTCCCTCCCTTTTCCCTTCCACCCCTCAAACCTCCGCCGTCACCGGCGTCTCCCAAACGCACAGTTTCGGAACCTTCTAAGCTGGACGAGTCCGCTAGTTCTGATGAGGAGTTTGTTTCCCTGCTGGACAGGCTGAAAAAGAAGAACAAGTTCATCACTTCATCATTCTCTACTTCTGACAAACACGGTGACTCCTTAGTTTGGATCCTCACGTTCAGTCTCCTCCTGAAGTCTTCCCTCTAGTCGTGAGGCTGATCTCCGTTGTTTTGTTGTTGATTTTAAGGGAGCATTAAGGCGCCTCCTCCTCCTCCTCCTCCAGCTCCTCCTGTTAAAGGATTCGCAAAACCAGCCTCCAAATCGTTAGGGGAAACGCCTTTGAGGACCCCGGGAAAATCCACCATCGTGAAGCCTGCAGGCAGTCACACGGAGCCCCGACCCACCAGCAGGTACTGGACATCTGTGGACCGGTTTTGTCTCCGTGTTGGAGAGTTTGTTTTTTCGTACACTGTAGTCGTTGGTTGACGCTGTTCTCTGCCTCCTAGGGGGGTTTTGTGTAAGACCCCAGGGTGTTTCCTGCAGTCCCTATCCAACCCTGGAACCACTTACGGCCTCAATTTCAAGCAGAAAAAGGAAGAACTCACGGGGAAACTGTACAAGCTGTACAACGCCAGCGTCTTTGACCATAAGGTGATCGCAAATGTCATGTAACTACATTTAAAAATATATATATATATATTTTTTTTTTGCATGTTTTTACTTATGCTGCGTTTTTGTTTTTCCGTGTCTGATATGACCTCCAGCTCCCCGCCAACATGTCAGTGACTTGGAATAAGAAGATGCGGAAAACAGCCGGGTACTGCGTCACGGGTCAGGAGCGAGGAGGAGGAGGGAGTCGCTACGCCCGCATCGAACTGTCCGACAAAGTCTGTGACTCAGCAGGTAAAACGTCAATCAAGCCAGACAGGAATGATTGTTGGTCCTAGAGGAACCACAAAAACCTTTTGACGGTAAAACGTTACGCCTCCACTGTAAAAACAAGCTGTAGAATCCACAGTAATCTACTGTTTATTTGAACAACACATTACTGTATAATGTTTTCCAGCAGATTACTGTTTATTAATAAAACCACATTAAATATTCTTGCGCTGCTGTAATTATTTTACAGTAACTTACTGGCTTCTTGCTACCACTTAATTACTGTGATTTATTTCACAGTAACTTATTGGTAACTTGTTGTCACTTAGTTACTGTGATTTGTTTTACAGTAACTTACTGGCTGCTGAATGTTATCAGGTGATCCATAAAGTCTACATTGATCGACTCTCATCGGAACAATATGTAATAAAACGCCGGGCTGTTTTTTTTTGTTTTTGAGGGTATTTTTAGTGAATTTAGTGAGTTGTGATTTTTTTTTTTTTTCCCTCATTATTTGTGTATTATCTTAAATTTGGGGACCAGAGACTCAAACTTCAGTGAGGAAGAAAAGATTCCCTGGAACTCTACAGTTGACTAAACCTCTTCATCACCGTCTCACCCTCTCCCTCCTAGACCGTCTCAGGGACACACTGATTCACGAGATGTGTCACGCTGCGACCTGGTTGATTAACGGCGTGCGCGACGGCCACGGGAACTTCTGGAAACTCTACGCCCGCAAGTCCACGCTGGCGCACCCCGAGCTGCCGGTGGTCACCCGCTGCCACAGCTACGACATCCAGTACAAGTTCAAGTATCAGTGCACGCGCTGCCAGAACACGTACGTCTGACCGGTTCCAGACCACCTGACACCACGAGCCGCACGTTAACCGGTATGTTTCTAAACATTCTGTCCCGTTACTCTCAACAGGATCGGGCGCCACTCCAAGTCGCTGGACACGCAGAGGTTTGTGTGCGCCCTCTGCACAGGACAGCTGATTCTACTGACGCCCTCGAAGCCGCGCGCTCCCACGCCGTTTGCCAACTTCGTCAAAGAGAACTTTCGGAGCGCGCGGCAGGAGCTAGCGGGACAAAGCCACGCGGAGGTGATGCGTAAACTCAGCGCAGACTTCGCCTCTAAGTCCAAACTCAGTCACAGCTGAGAGCCGGAAGCTGTCCGCCGTCAGGGGGCGTGGCTTAAACCGCTAATACCTCACAGCAGCGATTCGTGGAAATGAATCGATGTTTCCGTTCGGCAGGTCTTTTGAGTGTTGGTGTGTTCTGGATGATTGTTTGGGTCTGCTGTGAACTGGAAGGACTGAAATCCATGTTTTATATTTTTTTTGTTTTATTGCCTTGTCATGAATTAAAAGTTTCAAAGTGACCCGTTTGTGAGACGTTGAATATTTTACGGTAAGAAAAAAACTCTTACCGAATAAGTATAGATTTTAAAATTCAATTTTAAATTAACCAACATTTTTTTCCCCCTTCTATTAAAAAGCCACGAGTTGAATAATTATATTTAAAGAATCACAATTTTTTTTAGTGAATTCAGAAACATTTTCCTACAAATATTTTACAGAATTATGTTTAATGATGAGAGCAGATGGGTTTTCATGACTGGATCTTTGCAACAAGGCAGATATTGTGTGTGTGTATATATATATTATTATATATTGGTCGAGTTCTGTTCTATACGGCTATAATATGGTTCTGAAATCATCCCTGAGGACAAAATGTAATCCTGCTGGAAGCTGAAAAATATAAAGTTTGTACTGGACAGAACATTCACCATGAGTGTTCTGTTCTGTCTGATGATGATGTGCTGATGAGCGACAGGCTGACGACGAGACTATTACAAATCTTCTCATTTCATATCAGGTTAAAGTCATTTAAATTATATTCTTTTTGTACTTACTAGGTAACGAGATGCTTGAAAGAAGGTGTGGGAATCTTTATATTATGGATCACTAGAAGCTCTGACATCTAATATTTATATTTATATACGTATATATGTATGTCTAAGTATATGTATGTGTAAGTATATGTATGTGTATATATATGTATAAATATATATGTAGTTATATGTGTATATATATGAACATATATATTCATACATTATATATGTGTATATATATATATACACGTTTATATACATACAATATATATATGTATATACATTATATTATGTATATATAATATATGTGTATATATGTGCGTATATGTAATTTCATACATATATACATTGATGTGTGTATGTATATATGTATATATCTGCATGTGTGTATAAATAAATGTGTGAGAGGAAGAACTGAATTTTATTTTGGGAAAGGTCAGTTGCATATTTATGCCACCAGGGGAAGCTTTATCTCGAAAATCAGTTTTCTGGTCATCATTTCTCAACTGTTGAACCTCATATGAACTGCCTCACGGTGATCGAACCTGTATTTTTCATACTTTACGACATAATTGTCGTTATTTCTTTTTCTCACTTATTTCAAAACATTGTTTCGATAATGTCCAAATTGGCTCATATGAATCTACAGAATATCGATCTACTATATAACCTGTATTTTTTCACTACAGTAGTTCATATTTTACTCATAATAATGAAATAATAATAATTAACACTTATGGAGAAAATAGTTTGACTTTTCTCTCCCTTTGTGTCTAAATTCAGACACAAATGACAATTCAGACAATTCAGAAAATTCAGATATGAACCGACATGAGGAAATCTGTCTTCGCCCTACCCAACAAAATGGGTCTGCTCGAGGTTTCTTCCTGTTAAAAGTAAGTAACCTCTCCACATTGTTAGATCTCTGCAGAATCCTGCAGTTTTTATTAAAGTGCCTAGAAAATAACATTTTATGCTGATTTGGTGCTATACAAATTAAACGATGAAAAAAAAACACATCAGAAAAAGGGTCAGGCTAACATCAAAACACACGGATGCAGAAATAAACTGACAAAAAGATAAACTGCTTCAATAGATATTTAATTTATACCATAAACACCTAAATTCTGTTTGTCTCCTCAGAAAAGCCACTAAGTGTCATACAAAACAGTCAAGAATACAGAGAGGTAAAATACTACAAGAAGAATACATCATGAATAATACTCTAACTGCGGGGAAGGTACGGGTCAGACGGCTTCCCTGAGGCTCAGGCACAAATCCACATCCAGCTCTCAGAACGGACGCACTCGCCACGCGGTTAATCAGCTCGCCATTCTGTTCACTTCTCTGCAGAACCAGCAAACAGGAGGCAATAAGCTAACAGCAGCAACCAATCTACACACAGACGAATACAAGGCATTATAGATGGAACGCTGGAATGTAGTGTTTGTCATTGTGCTGACATAAGCGCTGAGATTTTTCTTGACAGGAAGTAACCTTTTTATTGTCATTATCTCAATCTGCACAGGAGGTTATGAGGATTTAGACCCACAATGCACCATTCACAATTCAGGCCACAGCTGCACCTACAGTTTCCAGCCAGGAGAGGTTGTGGAGGTGAGCTCCGTTACAGATTTGTTTAGAAAAGACTTCAGTCTCAACGCTCAATTACGATTTTTTTTCTTAGATCGGATTTTTTTGGATTTTGTTTGTAGCTGCTCACATTACTTTTAAAATGTGTCCCACATCGGACTCCAGTACGAACAGTTCACAGCCCTAGACCGACCCGCAGGCGCAAAAACACAAGACGTCAGACGCAGCAGGCTTTCAATACGGAAGCAAAACGAAAGCCACTAAAGTTATTTTGAACGTTTTCGTTAATAGTCGAAGTGTCTGCAGGGATGTTTTTGATTGAGAGGCGAATCCCGCCGGCGCAGCTTTGTGACGTATGTCAACGGAAGACTGAGGTCTCATTGCAAAAAAAAATCCGACCTGTGTCTGAGTCAGGATCGCATATGGAAGAGGCCCAAATCGGAACCGGAGGAGCTCAGATTCAATGTGGTTGGTTCTGTTCACACTGCAATGAAAAAGTCGTATTTTTCCTTTAGTGTGAACGCAACCTCAAAAGATTGATGTTTTTTTTAGGGTTTTAGGGTTTTATTCTCAGTATTCCCTTTTAAAATATACAAAAGATTAGAGAAACATCATATATTTTATTTCTAAATGATGATTTAGGTCTGAAATTCTGAAAAAATCTATTCAAGTCCGACAAATCTCCGTTTTATTCTTAGAAAAAAAACAAAAAACATTTTTATTTAAATGTGCTAAAGAGAATTCTCGTCATCTTAAGTGATATTTGACCTTTTTCTCTGACTTTCTTTTTAAAATGTTGAATCTTTATAACACTAAAAATGCGTTTTTTGTTTTTTCATTCATCACAGGGTTCTTGAAATTTTTCTAAAAGGTCAAATTGTTGCAAAAGGTTTTGAGAAAAACTGCTTTACAGTATCGTAGATGTCATTAAAACCTAATTTTGAGTTATAACGCAGGGCACAACACAATAATGATTTTGAGACTGTTAGAAGATATAAGCAGCAGCATTACATGTAAAAAAAAAACAAAAACCCCAGAACCGTCCGCCTCCGTCAGTAAAGGCAGGTTTTCTTCATGATACGCAGGAACTCCTGCTGGTTGACCTCTCCGTCTCCATCCCTGTCGGCTTCATCGATCATCTCCTTCACAGAGACGGATCATCATGGTTTGAGAGCATTCATGAGGAAGTCGACATCGGCGAGTTCCAAACATGTGCTTTACCTGCAGCTCCTCGTCGGTGAGGTTCTCTCCCAGCTCTTTGGCCACCCTCTTCAGATTCTTGAACGAGATCTTGCCCGTCTCGTCGTCATCAAACAGACGGAAAGCTTTCATGATCTCCTCTTTGGAGTCCTTCTCAGCCTAAAGGAGACGGTTGGTGAGTATTTTTTGACTAATAGTGCCAAGTAGTATGAGATTTCTACGGAGCCTCAACCCCCTTAGTGTCGGTTGAGGAAAAAAATTAAATCCATCTGTTACTATCTTGATAATCCATGAACTGTTTTCAGTCATTTTTATGATATATTCCCTAAACCCAACTTCTCAAATGTGAATATTTTTTGATTTCTTCAGTCCTCCATAACCGTAACCTAAATATCTCAAATATCTCTGGGTTGTGGAAAATACCACATTTAACGACATTATATTGGGCTGCAGGAACACTTTCACCATTTTCTGTCAATTTCTGGACCAAGATTAATCAATCAAAGTGAAATTAATTGTTATTTGCGACAATAAAAGCAATGCAACAGTTGGTTCCTAATCCGAGGGTACGGATTTAGATGTGTATTTTATTTTTTCTGACACTGACACTAGGGGGCGCCCCATAGATCTCTTAATATAAACACCAACCATTTTCTGCGTCATGACAGCGAGGAAGTCTGCAAAGGAGATCTTCCCTGTTCCATCTTTGTCCACTTCACTGATCATCTTTTTGATCTCCTCCTTCTTGGGTTCAAATCCCAGAGCTCTCATCGCAACCTGGTTCAGAATGAGAGGGAGGGGTTGGAGAGTGAAGCACGTGACGATGATGACGATGCTGATGATCATTGTTTGATGAGTTGTACCTTGAGCTCCTTGACGTCGATGAATCCAGACCCATCGGTGTCAAACAGCTCAAAGGCCTCCCTGATCTCCTGCTTCTGCTCCTCCGTCAGCTCCGGTTTAGGGCTTGTCTTCTTGCGAGGAGGCGCGACAGGACCCTGAAGAGATGGTCTCTTGGCACTGGTCGCCTGGTGGAGACACAGGGAGGGGGTACTTTATTTTTCATTATGATAAAAACAATATTTTAAGAACGAGAACCAACAGTAGTGAATTAGATCAATGCAGTATGTTAGAAGTAGGAGAAAAACTTTATCTGCTAGACAAGTAGTTGACATTTTTCGTTGCTTTCTGTTTAGATGAGTTTCTAAATGACCAAATAAATTGTTTAAACGCATTACAAAAAGGTTAAAAAACAAACAAACTTGAATCTGGAATTTGGCCTCGCTCAGTGAGACAAAAACATTAACTTCCTCTGGGAAAAAAAAACAACCCAGTTTTTGCTCAAAATGTAAAGAAAATAATGATGAATTTGTATTTTTGCATGTATGCAAACATAATTTAGGCCTATAGGTTTATTTGTGTATCAATGTAAAGTGCATTATAAATTAAATGTATTATTATTATTATTATATTTCTTATTGCATGCATTTATATGAATGCATCTGTGTTTACTCTTAATACATCTTAAATAAATGTTAATGCCAGCAGACATGAGCCATATTTCATGAATTGTGACAGAATACATTTTTTCTTAGGTAAAATTGGTCCAAATTTCCCCAGACCTATAAATAAAACAATCAGCTGGCTAAAAGAAGAAGGCAAATTTAAGATTCTAAAACCATGTGGCTCAAATTAAAAGCAATAAAACAAGATGCAGTGACAAGGATTTACTCACCATCAGCTGCTGTAGGGTTACCTGAAATAAAAAACAGCAGATCTGTTCGTGTTTTCTTCTGAGCTAATAGCCTCTATCCAGAGGAAGGAGGAGGATGTGCTGGTTCGGTTTTAAGGTTACACCGGCCGCACGCATGAACCGTTTATAATAACACAGAGTAACGTAAACTCTCAATCCTCTCTATTATTTATTTGTAGCGCACGAATTTCCGCTAAATGTGCAGAGAATTAGCGTCTCTCTGCCAGGACTACAGGTTTCACAGCTGTCACGAAGAATATGCGCTCGATTAGTTCACCGCGTTTGCCCGCAGACTCCACGGTCAATGAAGTTCGCTGGTCAATTTTCAGATCGGCACGGACGGGAGTTAAAATCTAGCGCACCAATCGTGCAAAAAGATGATTGGATGTTTGGAATTAGATCATTCAAAGCTTTGGAAACGGAAGCAACTCTCTCCTGTGGGGGGTTTAAACCAGAAGCTGAGGATGTTGAAGTCTCACTGTCTAATTTATGTGTCAAATAAATCATATCTTGTAGATTAGGAATGATGCATTTCCTTGAGTTGCTCTGTGAAATTCCCTCAATACACCCTCCGGTGTCACCAGACCGCAGTTTCTACTATCAAACCATCATACGTCTATATAGAGAATGAAAACATATTATGAAATTAATGAAGCAAGATATTTAAAGTAAGATCATTTGATAAAGTTATCGTGTGTCCCAGATTTGGAATATTATCAATCATTTTTTCTACAGGGCGGACGTCTCAGTTAGGATCTTAAATATCTACATGAACATTTTACATTGAAACAATTTCATAACTTTATCGAAATAAAAAAATAAAAGCCCAATGTGCGACTAACATTGACATAATTAAGTAATTATTGCATCATCTGTTACACATAGATTATGACTATCCAGGTAACTAAATGGAGCAACATTAATTCATTCATTATCATTTTCATTTCTTAGTTACATTTATATCAGAATGTATAATACAAAAATAAGTTACAAAGTGGAATAATAATAATAAGAAACATAATAAGAAAAACATAAATATTTAGAATCATTCTATCATATGTTTCTGTGGATTGGTCTGAACACACGGTGGGCGTTGTCGTTTAGGAGGATACAGATGGGATCAATGTTTCACGGTTTCTGATAGGTTGACATTGTGGTGTTCTTTGACGTATCGTGTACGCTATTGGCTAATCTCTACCGTCATATTTCTCTCGACCAATCACAGAGCGCGTCTCAATCAGCTGATTCAGATGGTTCCTATTTACCGCGCGGTCTGGTGTCTCTTGTCAGCTGCAGGTTGGCTGAACTGAGTTTTTCTCATTTTGAAAGAATTAGTGTAATTTTTCGTTTTATTTTCACTCCAGTTCCTCTTCTCACCTGTCGGTTACCTCACACATCATGGCCACGCGCGTTCGACCGGTGAGTTCAGCTTTTTCACTTTAAACCCCCTTGTGTTTTTTTTTGTCAGTTATCGCTGTGATCAATCAAGTGGCACGAGCTCTTTTGGACATTTCAACCTGATATTCTACATTATTATGTCACTAATTCCCTGTATAAACAAGATTTATCCTCGTATCATGTTAAGGGCAACAATGTTCCCATTCAAACTGACACTTTTAATCCTACGGCATAATGCCTCCACGTTTTTAGACTTTTATTCTGTCATATTAGCTTCTAGAATGCTGCATTTAAATTTTTCTATCTAATGTTGACGTTTAAAGGGGTTTAAATCCTGAAAATAGATACATTAAATAGTTTGATTGTGATGTGAGTGATGTTGGTTTATAGCATTAAGTCAGTAAAAGTCTAAAACAGTATTTATGTAATATTTTATGGCAGTTTCATGAAGGGGGAACTTTTACTGTTACGCAGTTAGTGATAGGTGTTCATTTTTTTTAAAATATCCAATACTGATCAAAATGTAATAATATATCAACATTTATATTCATGTTATCCATTTACTCATCCCACAATGAGATGATAACATAAAATGTTTCACATGGCATTCAAAAGATGTGAAAATAACTTTTTAGAATAATTATTGTCATTAAAACCTGTAAACAATAAGTGGTATCTGAAGGGTTCAAGTCTTAAAAATAAATCAATATTTGATCATGGCTGATACTCGTTAAAAGCATCAAACCAGTAAAAATATAACAGTTTCTGTGATGCCACTGTTGTTTCATGGCTTCCCTCTCACGCAGGGTAATAAACGCTGTGCAGTCATCGGGGGCTCAGGTTTCCTGGGGAGACACTTGGTGGAGAGGTTGTTGGATCGAGGCTATTCTGTGTCTGTGTTCGACATCCGTCAGAGCTACGAAATGCCAGGCGTCACCTTCTATCAGGGAGACCTCTGCGACAAGCAGGTGAGGCGTTTGAGTCCATCGACCAGGACCGGAGGCAAAAGTCCAAACTTAAGACCCCATAAGTTCCCTGATTTTCATGCATTTTTATGCAGAAGGTTCCTGTGGGTATATGCTCACAAGTAATCAACGTTATAACAAGAGAATAAGTTTCCACATGTTGTGCACGCATGATGCACAACATCATGCGTGCATTGAGGATTAGTGCTGGGATCAGTATCGCTGTGTCACTCGAAAAATGTTTGGGGGGTTTTCTTCTTTTTTTTTGCTAATTAAATTAAAGGCATCAATTAAAAAAGAAATAAAAACGGAAGAAAAGAAGGGTGAAATAAATAAATTATGAACATACTCGGTTCATATACTTTATAAATGCTTCCAAACATGTTTGGTTTTTATACATATGTTCACATTATTATGCATATACATACATTTAGGGATGCTTAAATATACATACACAAATCACTAAATTGCAACCAATAATTATCCTTAAAGATATACATCGGCCCTATTTCCAGGTGTTACTGTATTTTTATGTGAACGTTGTATCTAGTGTGCCATTTTGCGGCGCCGTGATTGTGTTTTTAATTTCATTATTTAATATTTATTATGTGCATTATGGGAAAATTGCATTTGGTTGTTTGCCTGTTCATACGATGACGATAAAGTTTCTTATGGTCTGTCATTCTATTAAAAAAGTTGTTCATTTGAAGCCACTTTCCTTAGTTCCCTCAACCATACCTTCTTCTTATGGACTTCTTCTGAGGCAAATGTCAATATTTATGAAGTGTCTGTCAAACTCCGCCTCAGGCTCTGCTGCCGGCGCTGAAGGCCGTGACCCTGGTCTTCCACTGCGCCTCCCCGGCCCCCGCCAGCGACGACCGCCGGCTGTTTGAAAGGGTCAACATCCAGGGCACACGCACGGTGATCCAAGCGTGCGCCGAGGCAGGAGTCCAGGTGAGGCGGGACATCCTCGCTGATGAATGTTTACATTTTACGGCTCAGGCTGTGAAGGTGTCATTAAAGTGGCTTAACTTCTCAACAACGCCAGAAACTGGTCCTGACGAGCAGCGCCAGCGTGGTGTTTGAGGGGACGGACATCAAGAACGGGAGAGAGGATCTGCCCTACGCCGCAAAGCCCATCGACTTTTACACCCAGACCAAGATCGAGCAGGAAAAGGTAAGAAAGTGGAAGAGAAACTGTCGTCGTTGTTTCGTCAAAACGGGATTATGTGGGGGTTTTTTTTCTCTTTTTTTTGTAAAGTTTTACTAAAATAACCGACTTCAAAAAAAAAAAAAAATGTATTTATGTATATCAATACAATTAAAATAATATATTTTAATTATATTATATAATTCGAAAGATATTGAAATAATAAATAGTTAAAAAATTAGTTAAATGTGACTTAGATGTATTGGAATGTATTCCCTTTTCATGATGTGACTGATGTCATTTTTCATCTTGTTTTATCTGGCTTTTTACCTCATCATGATGAGTCACACTTGTGAGAGAGAGAATTGTGCCAATAGTTGGAGGATGATATCCTTTCTGGCTTTGGTGTTGTAGTTGGTCCTTCAGGCGTGTGACAAGGAGAAGGGTTTCCTCACTGTCGCCATTCGGCCTCATGGAATCTTTGGTCCTCGGGACCCGCAGCTGGTTCCGATCCTACTGGACGCAGCTCGCAGGGGCAAGATGAAGTTCATCATTGGGTAGGTTGCCATCCATTTCATTTAATCTAGTTGTATGGTTTCAATAATTTGTGACTGTTTCAACAGTTATCACTCTAAAATTGTTAAATATACAAATATGTAAGGCCTCATGCAACAGATGCTCACGTTAGTCGATGGACTTCTTTTGTAAGAGTGTTTTCCCAAACCTTCATGTGGGGGCCTGATTTGGCTTCTTATATATATATATATGCACAATTTCTGTGTTGTTAAAACCTACAAAAATAATATGAATTGGTGCACAAAGCTAATTTGTCAACCAACTGTAAAAGCCAGAACATATCCCACTGTAGTTAGCTTATATGCTAGCCTGCTAGCATTAGAGTTCCAGAGTTACTGTTTCTTAAATCATCATATATGCATGTATTAAGGTTCTCAATATGTACTGTAATTCAATTTTTTTGTATTATTATCTTCACGCTTATTTTCATGTTTATTCATTAAATTCTGTTTCTGCTTCCTTCAGTGACGGAACCAATCTGGTTGATTTCACTTTTGTGGAGAACGTCGTTCACGGTCACATCCTGGCTGCTGAATGCCTGAGGCCAGAGTCCCCCACATGTGGGAAGGTGAGAGAGAACAAAAACGTGTGTGTGTGTGTGAAAGATAGAGAGTATTATGATGAGGACACAGATATGTGACTGGTGGTTGAGGCTCGTTAGGATGGAGTTCAGCTGCACTGAGTGGAGAGTAAAATTATAAGTACGGGTGTTGCGACCTTTCACTGACTGTGACATATTTATGAACTTTTTATGACACCAGAGGAACCAGCAGAGCGAGACCCAGCTCTGTCACACATGAGAGCTGCTGCTAGGTTGTAAAAACTGGGTCACTGTGGAGAACATCGCTCAGTTTCAGACCAGTTTGAGGTTCTTTCTGTTGCGGGACGGTGGATAAAGCAACGACCCACCTCCTCTATCGTGTGCACTTCTGCTACGTAACTCGTCACTTGAGCAACAATCCTCACCCGTCAGAAATCAGGATTAGATCCGTCTAACAGCGTCAGGGTTTCTTTAGGAGAACATTATGGTTTCTCAAATTTTTGCCGCAAACTTAATGTCATATCTATTTCGTTTCCAGGCGTACCACATCACCAACGACGAGCCGATTAGATTCTGGGACTTCATGTCTGAGGTGCTGGTGGGTCTGGGTTACAAAGCCCCTCGGTACCACCTCCCCTACACCCTTGTGTATGGACTGGCCCTGCTCTTGTGGCTGCTGGCTCTGATTCTGCGCCCTTTAGTGTCCTTTAAACCCACCTTCACACCAATGAGAGTGGCCCTGGCTGGAACCCACCACTACTATAGCTGCGACCACGCCAAGCATGACATGGGCTACAAACCGGTGGTCAGTCTGAAGGAGGGTATAGAACGCACGGTGCAGAGCTACCCTCACCTGAGACAAGGTGCATGATGGGAGAACGGAGGAGCAGACATTCAATGGACAGTTTGAAAATGATGAAGAGATTTTTTTTTTAATTATTCAAAACCCTTCACCATTTGTCGCCAGCAGGTGGCAGCAGATACAAACAACGCAACAGAGTCTGACATTATAAAACTTTAAACTACTTGGTAAAAGGTGACTAATTAATTATACTGCTCCTATATTGTAAAAACATTACAGGCCAATAAAGGCTTTGTTTTCACAGTGATATGCTGATATTCATACAAACATGTGGGATTATTCCCAGATGATTCTGACAGGAAAATGATGATGAGTGCCTTCAAATTAGACTTTAAAATGAATGTGGTGGTTGTGAAACTTTTCAGCTTGTTTTTATTCACAAGAGAAAATAAGCAAATTAGTATTAAATAAAATAAATGTAAATTCTGCAGCGTCTACATTTTACTGACCTCGTATGAGTCTTTCTACCGGAGACACTTTGGACTTGACTTTTTCTCCTGTACCCAACACAATATGCAGTTCATGGTCCACTTAGGAAGTGCGAGCGATTCTGAATCAGTAGAAGAGCAACAACTCAGCAGCAGAACCGCTATCTGCTCCTCTGAGTGAGTAGGATTAGGATGAGCAGCACCAGAACCTTAGAAAATGACCTTCAGCGAGTAGTGCTGAAAGCCCAGAACCATGCAGCTCAATCAGCATTCATCAGAGAACAGGTTCACTCTGAGCACGTCTGACAGAAGGAAAAGAATTTGCTTCATCATCCAGCAGGACCGGTTTGTTGGTGGGTCAGAGATGGTCTGGTGAGGCTTATCTTTGGAGGGTCTCGTCTTAGCCAGCGGTACCCTGCTGACTGCTGCTAGGTATCAGGATGAAATTGTCAGACCTCACTCTGGTGCGGTGCGCCTCCTGGTCCAGTTCCTCCTGGTCCAGAACAATCAGAAGTCATGAGGTCAGAGTTTGTAGGCAGCTCTTGGATGATGAAGACATTGATGATATGGACCGAACCTCATGTCCACCTGAGAGCCTCTGGGATGTCACGAGTCATGCACCTGATGCCTCCAAGCAGAACCATAGCCTGCCCAGGACCTCCCTGATGCCCTGATCCAGGTCCGGAAGAAGATCCTCCACGACACCACCCACTATCTCATATGGAGCGTGCCCAAATCAATATTATTAAGATTTTCAACTTAGATTTTTTTTCCGTCGAGCTCTGATGTTTTATTTAAAGTTCCTTTGATGTTTTTGAGCAGAATATTTTTGATCAGTCAACTTGGACTGGAACTTTATGTTGGCTCTTCACCTTTGGGTATTCAGCGTTGGACTTTGGACTCAACTATTTCTTATTATAACAGAACAGTGCCTCAGTGGTGTTGATGACATTGACTACCCGACAAAAGGCCTCGACTTCATCCAGAACCTGTAACCCTTTGATATCCTCTCCGAAAAAAAAAAAACAACGATATGAGAAAATGATTTATTTGAATATTTTATTAAATGTATTAATTTAATATCTTAGACACTCCAAATTTACCATAAAATTATAAAACGTTTAAAAAATGAGACTTGTGAAATTATTCTATTTAATGGAAAATAGGCAGTTCTAATTATATTCGTACAATCTTTTGGTAAATCTTGTTTTGTTTTTAATCAAACTATTTGACCCTTGTTTGACTTTTCTTGGTTGTATCAAGTTACGTAACTCTGTTCAAGTAAATCCTTGCATGCTTTATAAAAATCCTACTTCTCGAACACGACACTCTGAATACCTATGGTGGCCCCTTTGACCTGAGGTGTCCCGCAGGGTTCCGTCCTGGGCCCCTCTCTCTTTAGCACATGTCGTCAAAAATGTTCTCAACCGAACACTGAAGGGTTGATGCAGATGAATCAGCCTGAGATCGTCTTGTCTTTGCATGAATACAGAGTACAGAGTTCTCATTGTGTCTCCATCCATCATATATAAGAAAGAAAATTTGCCCGAAGGAACTTAGCAAAAAAACTCTGAATCTTTTAATGGTTAATATATAGAAGACAGGGGAAATTACAGCTGTCAATAACTTAGTTCCACTGGGAAAGTCGCTGTCGAGGTTCTGATCATCAAAAGTAATAATGATAATAATAATACATTGAATTTTTACGCACAAGTAGACCAGGCGCGGATCTGTGTCGGAGTGTCAAGTGTTGCTAGGTGCTGGAGCCCGTGTCAGCTGACACTGGGTGAGAATCAGAATGAACCCTGGGCAAGTCGCCAGGGCCGGCGCACAGAGACAAACGATCATTCATGCTCACTTTCACTCCTCCAGGGAATTCAGAGTCAGCAGTTCATCCGTATTTATACTCTTTCAAAAGTCGGGGATATTAAGGAATCGTCATCGCCGCCATGTCGCGTTAACGCGATAACTCAAGAAACGTATTGTGGGTTATTTAAAAGTTTTTTGGGTCATTTATATATATTTATATCTGTGTATATATTTATATGTGCGTATATGTGTATACAAATATACTAATTCAATTAACAGACTTTAAAATATTAAAATAAATATATATACATATATACATATATATATATATGTATAAAGAGAGAGAGAATAAGTTTTAAAGAGTCAATCTGTCAACTTCTAATGCAACAGAAATAGAAGAAAGGTCAAAAAATAATAATATAATAATAATTAATATTTTTATTGTATACATTAATATATTAAACATTGGTTTTCTATATTTGTTAACCATCTTACTTCTTTTTTTTTTCTTTTTTTTTTATATGTATATTGGACTACACATTCGTATTTCTACGTTAAGGCTGTTCCACAGGTTGACAGGAAATCCTGTTTTTTAGTCTTTCTTATGGATCAGTACCGCCTGGTTCAAAGGTGTTTTAAATGTGGTTTGAGTATGCTGATCCCCATAGAAGAAGAATCGATTTTCTTCTTCTTTTCTTTCTTTCTTTCTTTCTTTCTTTCTTTCTTTTCCTTACGTATTTTTCCGTCACTGATTTTGAAAGACAATGAAGATTACTGTCCGCCTATTTATATATGTAGACAATAATACGGAGAAAGAGTATATGTATATACGTGTGTATACAATTTGTGCAATGCAATATTCAGGTACACGGTGTCGGTACAAATCTGCAGTATCACAGTAGCAGTATTGTACAGAAAAGACGTCAGTGACTTGGAATGTGGACGCCACCGCTGACATTCGTTGTGCTGTGTGTGAGAATGACAGAAGAAAAATGCCTGAAATGCTTCCAATCCCCTGCATCGCACAAGCAAATCCCACTGATTGAACTCCTCGTATCAAAAGCGACTCATTAATGATTTCAAACGGTTTCCATCAAGTCAGCAATGTAATCTTAGATAAGATCCCATAATAAGTCAATAATGAAGATAAGCTCAGTAGTAATCCACAAGAGCTGAATTTGGACATAATCGGACGAAAGGCTTAGAAATGACGGTGGTTTAAAGTTCCCCTAATGAGGGAAATACCAGAATCAATCCAGTTCTTCCTTGCACTGCTCACACATCTATCTATCTATCGGTCCGTCCTTCAATCCATCCATCCATCTGTCTAAAGGAGAAAAAGCAGAAGAAGAAGTCAAAAATCGATGCGCTTCTAAGAAAATATACAACGTCACCAAAGAAATGATTTTGGATACGGTGGATCATCAGGATGGCGTCTGTTCTCTCAGTCAGGCGCTCTGACTGGTTGTGTAATAACCGCATCGTAAGCTCCAAAACGTTTTCTAATTCTACCATTGTGACGATGTCAAAGCCTCTGACACTGCAGCGGCTCAATGTCAGGGTTAAATATATATCAATTAGCGGATATCTTCTTTTTTGTAGGTGAAGCATTTTTGTCATTCATGGTCGGGGCGTGATCCGGGTTCAGTTCAGATGCCTTGCATTCTTATTTGATTCCACGCCAGCAGCGCCTCAATGACTCACTCGTGGAGGCAGAGCCGGCGGGCAGAGCCGTCCGACTGGTTTCTCTTTATTCAGAGGAAAGCAGTAGAGAGATCCAGGTAGATAACAGTCGTCAGTGTTTACACTTATCACCGTTTATGACAGAGTGACACTTTGGCTCTCAAACCGGCTGATTTCCTCTTCCACCCCCTCGCTGACATGTTGCAATGATCCACTCACACCCAGTTATCCCGTCTGAAAAGCTTTGTAAATGCATGTGCAGCAAGTGTGACATTGCTTTTTTTTGCCTTGAGTGGACAGACGGAGTGTCTGTTGCTTTTTTTAAGGGGTGTCAGTTGTGTTCAAGCTCGGTCATTTTCTAGAACATACACACTTCATTCAGCAGAAAACACTCTCACTCTCTACACAAACCCTTCAACCAGATTATTATCTCCCTTCCCCTCTCTCTGGTTGTGTTTGTTTTCTATTTCTGTGTGTTTAAATTGTAACGTGAAACACATGTAAATAGACCTGTGTGACGATTATGGTCTGTATGGTACGGATTCATTGCATTCACATACGGAAAAGAAAAAAAAGAAACATCTATGTCGTTCAATCAGAAAAACGGTAAGTGTGTGTGTGAGTGTGTGTGTAAGTGTGTGCGTGAGTATGTGGGTTTTTTGTATGAGTGTGTGTTTTTGTGTGTTTGTTTGTGTACGTGTGTTTTTGTATGTGTGCGTGTATGTAAGTGTGTGCGTGTATGTGTGCGTGTATGTGTGTGTATGTGTGTTTGTATATGTCTGCGTGTGTGTGTTTGTATATGTCTGCGTGTATGAGTGTTGGTGTGTGTATGTATGTGTGTGTGTGTATGTGTGTATGTGCATGTATGTATGTTTGTGTATGTGTGCATGTATGTATGTGTGTTTGTGTGTTTGTGTGTATGCGTGTGTTTGTGTGTGTGCTTGTACGTGTGTTTGTGTGTGTACGTGTGTTAGTGTAAGTCTGCGTGTGTGTGTGTTGGGGTGTGTTTGTGAGTATGTGTGTTTTTGTGTGATATCATTTTAATGAAGCCTGTATTTCCTGGGTGACCCTGAAAGCAGCGTTTCCCTCAGGACTCGTTGCTGCGAGTCTCTTCATTTGTGTCTGTCGTGCCGAGACTTCCTGTTGACTCTTCATGCCATAAATGATTCCCAGCCACATGTGTGTCAGGTTTGTTTATTTGTTTATCTGTTTGGGTCTTCATTATCTGCCGCTGAGGTACCAGCTCCTCCTCTCGTCGTATAAATAGATAAATAAGGCTTAACTTAAAGTCAGCCGCAGTCATTATGTAAGTGTAAGCTAATTAAAGTTGAATGTTAATTTCACATCAAAATTCTACTTAAAATCATCGTAAATAAGGCTTTTTTTATTTATGGTAAAACATTTCTTAAGCTTCCCTGAACAGAGTAACTGGTTGATGGAAATGAAAGAAACAATTTGGTTTCTGATTAAAACAATTTCCATTAACTTGTAATTACATTTTTTTTTATTTTCTGCTAAATCAGATGGTCAACTTTGGAAAAAAAAGAATAATAATGTCAGCATTTTAATGAGCAAAACTAAACTTAGGTTGAGCGATAAATATCAGGATTTTAATTATATATTATATTTTTTATATATATATTATAATAAAAAATGATTTACAACAAACTAATAAAAAATCTGATGGCTGTGGCTTTTGTGGTGAGGGTGAATGCTTTAATTCTTTATTGTTGTCTCAGGCTAAAAATAAAACCACCAATCCAACATCAAAGAAACTAATCAATTTAATTTAAGTTGGTTCAAAGTGTCTTCTTTTTTTTACAGTGCGAGTGAGACATGCAGTCGCTTACACACATGAACAAACCACAGATGTAGTAAACAAACCCGAGTTCTTAGCAACAACCTTCTATCACGCACACACACACACACATACACATACACACACACACAAAATGGTAGACGAACACATTCCGCTCCACCCACATCCACCTCCCACGACTATCTAGGGTTTGTCGCCGCTCACGCCCGTACCTGTTCTCCTCTCACGCAGACACTGGGACACCTGTCACCCACTCCGTCACAGCCCCTCTGCCGAGCACCTGGACGCTGCTGGATCTGCTGCTGCATCTGCTGGACAGAACCGAAGGCAGGTAGGTTCTCTTTTCCCTCGACAGGCGTCTTATTTACATCCTAATCTACCAAGTGACCTTTACAGCTCATGGAATAACCATCAGCCGAGAGGACAGAGAGTATAAAAGTAATCAGTCATGCCGTGCAAACAGTTAAATAACCATTATCGAAGTTTACCTTCTCATTTCTCTGGGCGTTTTTAAATGTTTTGTCTGCTTGTCACTAGACCCGTCTATCCTGCTCCTTCACGGCCCCGAATGCTCTCTGCTCTTTATCAATCATTTATCTCGGGTGAACTCATGTGTTAAACCTAAAATAAATACACTCTCTTGAGCTCCTCTGGCGTATTTGTTCCCTCAGCAATGTCCTCAGTTCCCTAGAAGTCGACTCACAGGAGTTGTGTAGGTTTTTCATTTGTATCCTGCATTTGGCAGAACTCCATGTTTGTTTTGCATGAGCTTCAGTCGGCACCTTCTTTCAGATAAAGGAACGCTCACCAGCTTTCATTAGTGTTTTATTCCTCAGTCCCACGGAGGCCAGGAAGTGGTTGTTTTTTTTCTTCTTTTTTTAACCACAGATGCCTGAAGGTTCAACAAATCCGGGTGTGTCTGAATGAAATATTCTGCTCCGTGCAAGAATATTTTGTATCCAAGCACAATTAATTATGAATACGTTTTTTGGTTTTCTTCCCCTAGTCATATTCAAGCGATTACGATATTCTTTTTGGGGGGAAGTGGTCGGACAGGATGAGCTGCATGTCTGAGGGATGACATCGAGGAATGCGTCACATGACAAAAGCTCCTCACGGGGACGGAATGAGGCCTGAGAAGACGGATTTTGAAACGTTGCTGCGTCACAAATTTTTGGAAAGTGACACGATGCCTGTCCCGATGTGTTACAGGTGGAGAAAAGTAGAAGAAAGAGGAGAGAGTAAATTCTTGAACAAGCATGTCATCAGGTGAGCAGGTCCTCCGATAAGAGCAGGCGGTCCGGTTCTGGGCCGGGTTTATTAACATCCGATCTCCTGATGTAGCAAGTGATTCATTAACCTGTTCCACTCATTGATTATTTGAAGTTATCCCTTGTTTGAAGTGCATACCCAAAAATGAACTTACAAAAGCTCCACTAATATCAGGTGTATTTGCATAACCTCGGTGTCTGACGACGGGCCAGAACTAAAACTGGTTAATTTATTCATTCATTTGATACCGGTGTCGGTAGCAGTGTACCTTTTAGTATGTGTGAGTCGTCTGTGACTAAACAGAAAAAATATCCCAACAAATCTATCCTTTTTTATTGGATAAAAAAGGCTGTGAAAGCTTTCATACTACCATAACATTGTGAAACTAGAGAAATAACTCAGGGAGCACAAACTTCCGCCATGGACCAAAATCTACCTCTGAACCTCCTCTGAGACGGACATTGTTTTGTCATTTCCTGTTCGTCTCTTGTTTAAAACATCAAAGGGAACAAAGCACCCAACTACACCCGAGGTTTAGTGAAAATTCCTGGAGATTTCTCCATTAATGTCTGAGTCATTGCCTGCCTCCAAATCTGACGACGACGCCAACAAACTCCTCAAGTATCGATAAAGGATTTAAAATGAAAATCAAGGGATCATGGGAACCAAGTCACATGAGCCCCTAGTGTCATCAGAAGGAAAATCAAAGGAACAAAGGCACATCAGCCCCAACTTCCAGCCAAAGGAACATCAAAGGAATCAAAAGAAACATCGGGCCATGCACCCTTACCTCCCCCAAAATAAACATCAAAGGAATCAAAAGAAACATCGGGCCATGCACCCTTAACTCCCCCAAAATAAACATCAAAGGAACAAAGGCGCATCAGCCCTTAACCCCCCCAGGAACATCAAAGGAATTAAGGAAAGCCCCCTAAGCCGCAACAAAGGAACACCAAAGAAATCAAAGGAACAAAAGGCATAAACATTAATGGACACGGCTACAAACAACAACATGCTGCATACTCAAACTGGTTTATATTTATATTTATAATAAAACAGTCCTGTAGTCTGTGGCGGTTGAAAACATTCAGAAACATCAGAAACTCTTTGACGACTACTGCATTAGAATTGACAGAAATACCACAAAGTTCATGTAATTCCACACCGTTTTTGTGGGTTTGGACCAAGAGGATTCTAGTTGTGGTTCAGTTGGATGACCCATGGATCCAGAATGTGCCAAAAATGGGGTTTCGACTCCAGAGAGGGATTTTGGCTGCAAAATACCACCTATGTCCACAAGGAGGAGCTATAGGCACCAACTACATATGTATGCAGTGCATTATCAAAATCTAGCCTTGTGTCGGCAAGAATAATAGCAAAAGGATGAAAGGGGATTTATTAGGTGGCGTATCTGAACCATCAAGCAGAAGCCGATCAAGACTTCATTTCCCTGCAGCCCACGTTGTGTAATAGCTCAGATTTTGTGTGGGTATGTGGTGTGTGTTTGTGTCTCAGAGGGCAAAAAAGAGATAGTGTTCCAAACCACCAGAGTTCGGACCAAGCTGAAGGGGGATAACAGCTGGTTGCAGCGCCAAAGTGAGGCCAAGGATGGATCGACCACAGAGAAACCATGGTACAGCAGATTTGTGCAGCACATTTCAGGCAGCACTCATCATCTGGAGCAGATCAACTCAGAAAAGGGATTCCCGTGTCTCCATGCAGGTTGGCAGAGTTGAGGGCCGGCCGTTGTAACAGCGACCACGTCGAGAGCAGTCCAGTGACATCACCGACAAGGTCCACTCCGCCACCCACCAAGCCTGATGCCGAAAGGTAAACATGGATTATGAAATACTGCAAAGAGCACTTGGAAACCCTCCAAAAAAACAAGACGGTGCTGATAACGAGTCTCTGTTTTGTGAATCTAGAGCTCCGACATCAGGATACCTGATCAGGTAACGGAGGCGTTTACACGGCTAATCGAAAAAAAACTGAAGCAGGAGCGGAGGAAGCGGTTTAAAGGAAACACAAAAAAATGTTAATCACAATTATTATTTTTTTCTTTCAGGGGCGTTTTCACTAAAACGGAGAAGCCTGCTCCGTCTTCTGCATCCAACGGCGTTAGGTAACAACAACAACAACAACAACACCAACAACAACTTTATGTGTAGGGTGCCCGTCGCTCACATACAAGTGTTTTTTGTTCAAATATTTAAAAAATCAAAACAAGCAAATAAAAAATACAACAGAAAAGAGAAGTAGATGTAATTTAGTGAAAATTGTTTGACATATAATAGCTTCAACAAATAATAATATACACAAATACACACATACGATAAGTGATTTAAAATGAATAAATAGCTTAAAGATGTCCGAACGAAGAGACAAAAGATAAAAAAATAGTAGTAATAGTAGTAATAGTAACAGTTCTTTTTTCAAACTTTCTGCTGAGGTCGGCAGATATTTGAATTTTTGGGTTAGACTAAAAGATGCATCGGAGGACATCAAAGGTTTTTGCAGTTGATAAGACATTAGCAGACGAGGATAAGAGCCAAACAGATACATGAAAAGTTTTGTAGGGAATTCTGACTTTATTCTCAAAATTTTGTCTTTGTTCTGGGAATTCTGACTGAAAACACAGAAATCGGACTTTTTGAGAATAAAGACAGAATTTTGAGAATGAAGTCAGAAGTTTAATTTCAGAATTCTGAGTTAAAGTCAGGATTCGGGGAATAAAGTCAGGATTGTAAAAATATAGTTTAAATATGGATCAACTTCAGATTTTTGAGCTTAAAATCAGAATTCTGATTGTAAAGTCAGTTTAAAGTCATAATTCTGAGTTAATGACATGACAGAATGACATAATGACATAATTACTATTAATGATGACTAATAACGAATAATAAAATAATAACAGTAAAATAATAATAATAAAGGAAATAACAAAACTAGACAAGAATCCAATTTCATAAGAGTCAGGTTTAAGAGCATGACTTCAGAGAATCACATTCACAGCAGCATATAAGACATATCTGTAATCAGATTACAGTGTTAATGATGTTTATGGGGATTCTGTGAGATTATGGTTCCTCTTGCTCCCACATTAATGTCCTGTTGTTGTTGTTGTTTTGTTTTTTTGTTTTTTTACAGTGCAGCGACAATTTTCACCAAGAAACCTTCCGAAAGCTACAAGAAAATGTGAGATGACATGAATGAGATTTCCCATTAAATTGTTGGCGAATGAGCGGGTAACTTAAGTTAATGTTCTTCTGTGATTGTGCTTGTGTCTTCTAGAGCCCCCTACTCCCTGAGGCCCGCTGCAGACACCCTGGAGGAGGTGCTCAGCGCAGAGGAGCAGGAGAAACGGTAAGACCGTCCTAGGACAAACGAACCCCGCCCATCCAATCTGACGTCGCATGCGAGCCCAGAGAATTATTGGAGATTATTTTAGCATCATAACGGCTCATTTTGCAGGACGGAGGCTGCCAGCAATGTTCTGAAGAAGTCCGCAGCGCGGCAGCGTTCGTACGTTCTCTCCGCTGCTAAGAAATACGAGTGAGTGGTTAGTTCAGCTGTTCTTAGACGCCTTTAATGTCCTGTACAACTGTTTGGTCGCTTCTTGACGGAAACCGTTTACATTATGACCCAGCGGCAGCAGGTATTTGCTTAAAAGTAAGGGGCGAAGGATGGAGCCCTGGGGGACGCCACACGAAAGAAATAACATACAAACAAATATATTTTCCATAGTTTATTTTTTTTTGTGAAGACATTTAAGGGTTAAATCACAGAAAGTGATTAAAAAAAAGAAGCTCACATGTGAGAAGAAATGTTGAGATATTTTATTTATTTTGGAGGTATTTCTAAAAGCTGATGTCTGAATATCCGCAGGACAAAAGCAGAGACTGTGGACACAGCCTTGCTCAAGGGCAGCCAGCCATTCGTGGCCAGAAGGTAAACAAACTCTCTGTTGTTGCTGGAGCTAGCGATCAAACATCACCGTCTAACTAGTGCCTTCATGTTTGCATGGGAAAACACACACAGGGTGGAGATCAACGATGACGATGATGACGTTGCTCCAACTGTGGCACAGCCTGGGACTCCGCCCCCTTCACCTGTCTACAGCGTTGCACCTGTCCCCGCCCCGCAGTTCACACAGTGGCAAACGTGAGAACAGAACCGCCCATCAACCTCCAGTTCCACAAGAACTAGCATGTGCTCATTTATTTATTTAGTATTATAAACATTCTCCAAACAATGTTTAAAAAACATAGTGACACATTTTTAAAGTCACTTTTACAGCAATATTGATCATATTTATTTCCCTTTGGAAAAAACTATGTTGGATAAAAAAAGTCTAAATATTAAATATTAGACATAAATGTTAAATGTTGAATCAAATATGTGTAAATATTAAATGCAAATGTCCAATCTGCACCTAAATGTAAGCATTCTTAATGTTAAACGTAAACATGAATTTTAAAGTGGAATCTAAACATTAGATCTAAATACAAGTAAAAATGTCAAATCCAAACGTTAAATCTGGAATTGCTGCATCTAAAATGTTAAATCTGAACGTGTATCATGAAACCAAGTATTTAGAAAATATGCAAATTCACAATGCGGGTCAGACGAAACTACCAAAATAAAAGCTCAGTGAAGAAAACCAGTTCCCGTTGTTCCTCCGGGTCCCAGTTTACTCTAATAGTTCATAGTTTACTCACTAGGCGGAGCTTTTTTATAAAAACACTGTTGTTCCCGACTTCACCGCTAGTCCATATTAGTCCAAATTTGGTAATAATGTATCAACTCAAGGAAATCTATTTTGTAAACGTCCCATTTTACTGAAGTAGTTCATATTTTACCCACTAGGGGGAGCTTTATATTTACGAAAATCATTGTTATCTGGATTCTAACTTCCTAACAATTTTTCCGAATTAGTCCAATTTTGGTGTGTACGAATCGACTCGAGGAGATTTACCTCGTACTTTTTTTTTTTCACTGCTAGTGAACCGGTGCCACTTAAACAGGAAGAGGAGGTCGTCGCCCCAGAACCCATCAAAGAAGACCCTCCTCCAGTGTCCGTCACAGAGAGCGACCCGTTTGCACACATGAAGCCAGGCTGCACCAAGGTGGACACTCCTCTCCCCGTTCTTATCCTTGAGGATGTTCAGCCCGTCTCTACAGACCCAGAACCAGAGAGTTCTGGTCAATCTGACAAACCTCTGGTTGAGCTCATCGTAGAACCTTCTGCTCCAGCCGTTTCTCCTACCCGAGAGTCTTCAGCTCCTGTGGCATCTATCTCACTTTTACCTGACCCGCTGTCCGCTGCGACACAGAGCACAGCTGAGACAGAACCAGAACCATCTCCAGAACCAAGGTAAGAATTCCACAAACCAAATTTGATGCTGCCTTATGTAATCATTGAATAGAGTAAACTTTGAAGCATTCTGTAAGAAGTTCAGCTTAATATTAACTAAACCAAAAAAAATACAATAATGTGACATTATTACGCTTCAAAAACTTCCAGAAATAATTACAATTGTCTGCATTTCGACCAAATTCAACAATAAAAAGTCACACGACAAATCTCAATGTGTGAATCTGAGGTAATGACACAGTCATTAAATAGACAGAAGAATACGACAAATTGATATTTGTCGTATTCTTCTTCTGGGCGCCAGTTGGCGGTCGGCTTCCAACTCACCGAAGCATTATCGCCACCTTATGAACAGGAATGTGGATCATCTGCGCATGTATGAAAGTGTTTCCGATTAGATGAGTCGGCGCATGTAAACACCGGGTCGGAAAAGATCACAAGTCATGTTAACAGGCAATTTGGAAAGGTTTAATTTGTAAAGGAGAATAGTTTTCCATGTAAACCCACCATGTGACCCAGTAACAGCCTATCAGCGCATTTGTTGGCATGGAGATGGCGGCCCATTTACAACTGCTGACCAAACCAAAACACACACACACACACACTGCACTGACAAACAACCAAAAACAACAGAGTGCTCACTCAGAGTGGCGTGGGTGTCAGTTAAGCACAAGATGCCTTTTCTCTCATCAAGCAGCAATGTTTGAAACAAGAAACAGTTTTTCATTCCACTTTGATTCCAGGGATCTTGATATATTTGTTTACCAAAACATTCTATGGAGGGTTTTTGTTTATTTGAGTATTTATTAGAATTTATGTCAAAATGGAAATGGCATTTTATTTTATTTTAGTATGTGTTTTTGTTGTTGTTTTGAATGAGAAGGACACTTTACTTTGAATATAAGACTATTATGGTTTGTGGTTTGACCGACTATAATAAATGAACCTTTGACTCGATGAAAATTTTTTTTGTGGACCTTTAAGATTTTTGTTTGAGTATCCCTGCTGTAGACCATCACAGTGAATAGTCACATATTGTAGAAAAAAAAAATTACAATAACCAATAGTATACTGTAGATCATTCCAGGAGGTGATCACATGAGGCAAAAATCACAGTAAACAAAAATATCACTTATAATATTACATTAAGTGAAATCTTCCCTGGAATGTGGTGTGAATGATCTTCATCTGTCTTCACAGCAACGACGTTGTCTCTCTCTCCGCTTTGGCCCCCACTCTCATCGCCTTTGACACCAGGTACTGTAAAAAAACCAAAGCTGTTTAAACCAATTTGCCACTTTCTCCCCCAAGTTTCATCTGATAGAGAGAGTTTGTTTCCTCCCCAGTAATGATGATGAGCCGCAGCCGCAGGGAGAAGAAGGAGGCCTGGTGGACGTTCACACAACAGTTAGAAGGTATGAAACCAGCAACTTTCTCATTCCTGTCATAGCAGGGGAGTCAGGAGAACCGGTAATATCTACCTGCCACTGCTTTCACTG
>VRLP01004282.1:40000-51179 GCA_009660295.1 Lophius piscatorius | reverse complement strand
GTCAGTTTGAACAGTTAGATCAATAATGAAGAAGTTTAAAGAGACTGGAGATGTTAGACATCAACCTGGAAGAGGACGTGTCTGTAAACTGACCCCACACACTGTGAGGAGGATGGTTGGACTGGTAACAGACTCAAGGATCACAGGTAGAGAGGTCAGAGGTCAGATGAATCTCGGAGGCAGAAAGTCTCCCTAACCACCATCAGTTGGCGCCGACACCAACACCAGCTGTTTGGGAGGGTAGCAAGAAAAAAATAATCTACAGTTTGACAAACACCAGTGGAAAAATGTCAGAGGTCAGATGAGACCAAAGTAGAGCTTTTTGTCAACGAGCCAAGTGCAAGCTTTAAAGAACCATATTGGATGAAAACCTTCAAGTCTCTGTCAGGAAACTTTAAAAGAATCGTGGTCAGACCTTCCAGCAAGACAATGATCTGTTCACCTCAACATCAACCCAAGAATGGTTCAGAGATCATGAAATGCCATGTCCATCCCAGTCACCTGACCAGAACCCAACAGAACATCTGTGGGATGTGCTGCAGAGGAGAGTCCACCAGTGTGGACCTCAGAACCTGAAGGAGGTGGAGAGGTTCTGTATGGAGGAATGATCTCAGATCTTCTCCGTGTGTCCTCAGACCTCATAACAGACTACAGAAGGAGACTCAGGGCTGTTATTGTGGCAAAAGGGGGCGGAGCAACAAAGTAAGTGCAGGGTGTGGCACACTTCATTTGGAGAAAAATACTTGTCTAGTTAAGATAAGTTGTATTAACTGTCGGTACTTGAGTCAAAGTTTAGATTTGTGACAGTGATTACTTTGATTTAAGGATCATGAGTATAGACAATAAAGACATTTTTTGTATATCGTACTCAGTTTTCAGAAAGGTGCCAAAAACTCTGGAGGGGATTGTAAGTACAGATACAAACATGATGCATTTTCTACATCTTTAGCTGCATCAAAAGAGGAACTTTTTCAAAAATAGTGCAAAACAACACAAACTATTGAGATATAGAGCAACACAAACGTTAGACTTAGTTTAGGTTAGCCTCACGCGGCACTTTTCCATTTTTTGCTGAGGTGTGTGTATTGAGTGTGAAATGGTGAAAACTGTAACTGTAGCCCTGCGGAGGAGTCGGGCTCAGGTACGGACAGTAAGTTCGGTGCTGCGGTTTAAATGATCCTTCCTTTCAGATCGACCGCTCCGGGTATCAATCTCTGTGAATATTCCATTATCATGACAGCTAATGTTACAGAGGACAGAACAATTACTCACGGCGGCCCACAGTGCATTTCTGTGGCAGCGATCCTTATCTTAAACCGTCTCTCCCCTCTCTGCTACCGCTGCTATCACCTCCTCCCAGAGTCCGACCCCCCCCATACCCCTCACCCACCCACCCCTACCTCATCCACCTCTCACAAGAGGGAAACACTGTAATCTCATTATTGGGGTAATTTAGAGGACAATGTCAGGACTCTAGGGAGAGAGTTAGTATCTGTGTGTGTGTGTGTGTGTGTGTGTGTGTGTGTGTGTTACTTCATTTCATCATGTGAAACAAGTGTTTGAAAATCATTTCTGTCACTTTATGGTGAATCAAAGTCCTTTTATTACAAATTAGTTTCTCATAATTCTAATGTCTCTAATGTCTAAAAAAAAAAATAATTCAATACACAAATAGACTTTTAGATTTTGTTTGTTCTTCTTGTACCTTTTGTTGTTTTCTCCCACTGTGTGAACCTGGACCGTTTCACTGTGTGAACCTGGACCATTTCACTGTGTGAACCTGGACCTTTTCACCGTGTGAACCTGGACCTTTTCACCGTGTGAACCTGGACCTTTTCACCGTGTGAACCTGGACCTTTTCACTGTGTGAACCTGGACCGTTTCACTGTGTGAACCTGGACCGTTTCACTGTGTGAACCTGGACCGTTTCACTGTGTGAACCTGGACCTTTTCACTGTGTGAACCTGGACCTTTTCACTGTGTGAACCTGGACCTTTTCACCGTGTGAACCTGGACCTTTTCACTGTGTGAACCTGGACCATTTCACTGTGTGAACCTGGACCGTTTCACTGTGTGAACCTGGACCTTTTCACTGTGTGAACCTGGATTATTTCACTCTATGAACCTGGACCGTTTGTAGTAGTGAAATATAAGTACTAGTAACAGTACTGCATTTTCTTGCATCAAGAATTGCATCCTTGCCGCAGCCGAAAATGTATTAAACTTTTTCAGTTTTTTTCAAAACCAGTTTGAGCGTTGCCACTAAAACGGATAACAGGGTGGTCCCGATGCAGCCGCATCATTCCACGGATAATTTGCATTATGCCGTAAAAAACTGTGACACTGGATACACAGAGAACAACGGCGGACTATAACTGCGTACACAGAATCAGAGTTCAAAAAAGATTCCATTTTAATTAGGAATGGGGACAATAAAAAACCCAAACTTCCTCACAAACATCGGCGACATCGTCTGGAATCACCGACATTCATAATTTATGACACTGGCTGGTGTAAAATAAAATGTATTTGACGTTTTTGCTGGACTAATCTGTCCTTCTATTGTTCATATTCTGTGGACTCCTGTCACAAATCAAGCATCTCATAGGATCATCCATCAGTTCCAGCCATTAAAAGAAAAACATATTTAGACATTATCCATTAAGGAAGTGACTGTGAAGGAAGGAAGTCACGTCTAGTTTTTCATTTAAAGTTCGGCGACAGAGAGGAGACGGGAGATTGATGCTCCTGCCCAACCAAGAGGAGCCACGTTAATTACCATCCCGGTGCTAACATCAAGAGGAGGAGACGGACCCACAGAGGCCCGCCGAGCGGCACGCCAGCAGAAACGAGAGCGTTGAAAGCGCAGGCCGCGTAAAAATTGCGGATTTAAAAAAGGGACCGGGGGGGGGCTGTGTGCGTTTCAGTAGGAGCGTGCGCAGACGCTTTAGTGGAATCTTCACCGCTGACGAACCCGTGACGCAGCTCGCATGCCAACACACACACTCCAGCAGCGAGTCAGTGGGCTGTAAAATTAAAATGTCCTTTCCTCTCAGCAAACCCTGTTATTCTGCTTATACGGAAGTCTCTTACATAACGGTAATAATGGCAGTCGTGATGGGCCCTACGTCAAAAATGCATTTTGGGAGCAGGGGTGTGATGGCAGGAAGCGGTGGAAGGTAGAGGTAGGGGACGAGGGAGGCTCTGGCGGAGGTAAATGACTCCACTGTGGAGAAGAAGCCGCTGGAAAACTAGAAACACTCGGCAAGAGAAATTGAACCGGAGACTGCATTAAAAAAATGGAAGCCAACAGGAGGTAATTTACAAATACGTGTGTGTGTGTGTGTGTGTATGTGTGTGTGTGTGTATGCCTCTGACTGCAAACACTGTGGGGAAGAAGAGGCGAGGGGTGAAGGGGTCAGACCGCAGGTTTAAATTATGTGCGTTACTGCCACGCTACTGACAGCAGCTGTATTGAAGTCAACCGGCTGCAACAAATAAAAGGTGACTGGAGGCGGAGACTTCTACTCCCACAATCCTCTGCTGCGCACCAAGGGGGTAAGACCCATCTCGTCTCAACCGGTCATAGATCACTTATGACGCACGGAGCACGAGACTGACGTGAGCTAATCAGGTAGCATGCTAACAGCTGACTGAAGGATGAGCTGCGACTGAATTTCCTTTTCTTTTTTTTTACCAGGTTATGTTTCCACTCCTGTGTCTGTTTCTTTGTTTGTTTGTTTGTTTGTTTGTGAGCAGGACTATGGGAGAACTACAGGATGGCGTTGCAGGACACGTTAACCCAGAGGTAGGTTTTGGCATCATCCATCCTAGAGGTGATTACATTATGGTGACGTTACGTGTTTAGCAGCATTACAAAATAATAATAAATAAATAATAAGCTGTTTGAAGTTGCGACGTCAGAATGTGGCTACCGCTGCCTTTGATGTACCTTTGGGAATACAGCTGGGTGATGAGTGGGCTGAACAGAGACACTGAAGGGGAAAGCGCAGGAGACGAGTGGCTACAGAGCGTTTGAGAGATACTCAGAGTTGGTTGGAGATGTCGGTGGATTTAGCGGCGGACAATAACTCAGAAATTAATGATGAAATCTGCAAAAGTTTTTTTGAAACCGAGCTAACGGTTAGCGCTCTCTCAGTGCTTTTTCTTGATGTGAGCAACATGAATGGAATCCCACTAAGCTTAAATGTATTTGGACAGAGATGGTTCTGTATCTAAGGAGCAGAACTAACGGTCTGTAGTGTCTTTGTCTCACCTGACTATGTCCATAGCCTGATAGATGATCTCTGATTGGTCCACGGCTATGACCTTCTTTGCACCAGATCTGGCTGCAAACATGGACAGTATGCCGGTCCCGCAACCCACATCCAGCACCACCTGCAGGACGGAGGGTCGGATGGTGGAGAAGAGATTAGCCCAGGCCACGCCCTCATGTAAAGTTCATTAATGTTTGAGTGAACGGGTGAATGATGGCTCATGTTACAAATGCTATAATATGCAAGTTTGTGAATGACTGATCTAGACAATCTAAAGTGACATGGACACATAACCAAACAAGCCTTTTCTTTTATCTTATCTTTGACAACACAGGGGTCCTGTTTACCTTCCTCTGGGGAATCTACCGAAGTTCTGCAGGAGCTTTCAAATACAGAAAATCTGAGACGCTTGCTGGCTTCCTGTAGGAGTTGACGAGGTCGTTCAACTGTGTCGTGTTCTAATACCAGGAGGTGAATCATGGGAGTTAATGACCTGTGTGTTTGGCATGATGAGCTTAGACAAAAGCCCCTCGTCCTCCTCCAGTTACTCTTTCTCCTTAGTCACCGTTAGTGTTCTTAATCTCCTCTATTTCAGGTTCCCGCGGGTTGCAAGTTAATTTGTTCATCTTTGCCTCCGACTGCTGCTAAATGACCAGCGCACAGCTGCAGAGACTGGAGACAAATCTATAAGTGAGACGGCGTCTCTATTTAAGGCGGCTTCTCCTCCGAGGCCTCTCGCTGTCTTTATGGGCTCTCAGAGGGTCGCCGACCCGCCGCTGACTCAAGACGACACACATCTACTCGCTCTCCGCCGTTGAGCAAGAAAAGGCTGCTTGGTTCTCTATCTGGCGTTTTCCTGCAGAAGGTGACACCTCCCTCTCTGCCGAGCACCGCGCTCTGACAGAGATAATGTACGTTCCCATCAACGCGGCCTGCCTCCCTCCTCTACGGCCTCATCCCGCCACTAACCAGCAGCCGCCCATATAATGGATGGTCATGACACAGGCCACTGCTTCCTGCAACTAAAGGCAATGGGAAATAGAAGGGTGTGGGGGGGTGGGGGGATTGGGATTGTTTTTGAGGCGGGGGGTGATATGGGTTTGGTGGTGGATTGCATGCGTCTGTTATCAGAGCTCTGCAGTCGACACTCGGGGTGCTAATAAAATCATACTGTGCCTGAAATCAGACACCATCGCCTTATTAATGTGTTTCCTGCAGAAAAAAAAGAAGAGGAAAAGAAGCACACGGCGTCTTTCTGTTCCCGCCGCCCACGCATTCCCGTTCCGTCTGTTCGCCTCGGCTCACCTTGTCTCTGAACACGTCAGGGTTGCCAAGCATGAAGTCGCGGTAACTCTCGGTGCGCACTTTGTCCTGTGGAGAGAATATTGGAGAATTGACAACAACAAACAGTCAGACGTTGAAGGAGGGAAAAGAATTTGCTGTTTTTATGTGTGGCGAACATTAACGTAAGGCCCAGAGGGCAGTGGCGCTCCTCATCAGGCCCACAGAATATTCAAGAACACGGATGACTCGTATAGAATCTCGTGTTGCTCACCAGCGGATCCAAAGATTTATCATCAATAAGCCCATGTTTCGTAATATCCCCGATAAAGTCGGGAATATTACGAGGTCGTCATCACGACGTCCGCAGATCCGTCGTGAAATCGCGAGAACTCAAAAACTACTTCATGGGAAACTTTGTTTGCGTAGCACCATTCAGGCACAAGAGGTGTTTTACAGAGAACTAATAACAAACGTTAAAATAAGACATTTAAACAAAGTTAAAAGACGATTGAAACAAAAGCAAGAAAGTAAAAAAGGAACTTGAAGCAGGTTAAAAGTCTTCTTTGTTAAAAGCCACGGTGAAAAGTTTGAAGTCCTGATTTGAAAGAACTGACAGTTTGTGCCGAACCTGAAGAACTCTGGGAGTTTGTTCCCCGGACGAGGAGCATAGAAGCAAAAGGCTGCATTACCATGATGGGTCCCGATACTTCTGATCACTGTCAAACCGTGCGCCCACGTAGACATTTAATGAGAGGAAGAACAGGATTGATGTTTTGGAGAGGTTTCTCAACCACTGGTCCGATACAGTCCAACTCCAGTCCATATGAATCGACTTGAGGAGACGTATCTTGTAAAGACCTTGATTTACTCTAACAGTTCATACTTTACACACTAGGGGGAGATTTTTAAGCAAAAACATTGTTTTTCGGACATAACATCACATTTTACTGGTGGAGCTCAAATTGTTTATACAAGGCAGGGGATAGGGGGCTTCTAAAAGCCTGGTCCTCCCACTATGGCTGTTTAGAAATATGCTGGCCATTGTACAAGTTTAGTCGATAACCCCTGCCCTCAGGCTTCTCGGGATAACATTCAGATAATACTCGCTCTATGAGATCTGGCCTTCTTCTCTCTGGACTCCTGCTCCGAGCCGGATTCAACCCGGGTCTAATCGCCCTCTTTGGGGGAACAATCTCAAGAGCGTTGCATGTAAAGCTATTCCAACACAGATAACAGCAGATCAAAACAGGCTCTGGGGGATTCCTGGAAATTTCAGAGTAAATCTAAGGGATAAATACAACTGGGAGGCGCCGCCGATATTTTTCTGCTGTAGCTCAGGTCAGGACTTGCTAAGTAACCTGTCAATCAAACCTGCACAAGAAACCCCCAGCAAGTCCTCTCTTGAGGAAAAGCTGCAGGGTCTGCTGAAACAGCATACTGGGCCCTCCAGAGTTTGAAAAGAGGGGGAAAAATGAGATACTAAATTGTCGTTATTGTCTATACACGTGATCTTTAATTCAAATTATTCACAAACACATAACCTCTGACTCAAGTATCAAAATAAATATTCTCTGAAAGATGATTATTGGTGCCCGTAGGAAATCCAGTGATTGAAAGCTGACTGAAGTATATTTAGTGTCCTATTTTATATTTGTATCTTCACCTGTGTGAGCAGGAACTCTGAAGTGGTGAACAGGTACTTCCTGTTTGACAGGGGTATAAATATGAGGTGACACAGGCCTGATTCTCTCTGAGGTTCTTCACCATGATGAAGACCAGAGAACACAGCAATGAGGAGCAAAGAAAAGTTGTAGAGCTGCACAAATCTGGCAATCGCACACTACAGATGGAGACTCAGGGCTTTGATGGTGGCAAAAGGGGGCGGAGCTAAGTATTAAACGCAATATTAAATGTTTTAGAAATATGTGTTTTATGCTAAGGATGTCGTGCTGGGTTAGATTTTTGCGAATAATTTGAATGAAAGATCTCATCTCATTTTGATGTGAAGAGGAAGTGAGGGAGTTGCATTCGATAGTTTAGCCCCGTTGTTTTTTGTTTTTTCTAGGAGTAAATCATTTGTCATGTTAATAAGATACTTAGTAGTCATTCACTGCTCATTAAACTCCCCGAGATCATTTAAAGATGCTCTGATGTGTGTGACAATTCACTCTGTCACCGACAATGTGATGCAACTAACGCTTTAAGTCACACATCAAAAGCACATCAACCTCAAAAGTGGGGAGAAGCGGCAAAGTCTTTCACGCACGCGGAGAGAATGCGTCACAGGTGATGCCAACTCGCACTGACCGCATTCTACCGCAGACCCCTCCCATCGTGTGCTCCTGACCCCTCCTGAGGCTCCCACGGCGTTTACAGTGTGACGCACGCGAAACTGAACGGTCTTTCGAACCAATCAGGACGGCAGATGGGAGCGTGTATAAAGCACTGCGGTAAGTATCTCCCCCATCTCACCACACACATCCAAACACACACACACACACACACCCAACCCCACCGACCCACCCTCAGTGTGGCGACACGTTCGGCTTTCGGCAGCTTGAGCTGTGATGAAATTCATTTCCAGGTTCCCAGTATCGGCTGTGCATGCAGGTGTCTCACATGAGAGCCCGGCGCTTATTGCTGATTTGTCACTTTTCAGAAAATGTCTTGTCCTCCGTATCGGGGGTGTGCATAAAGATGATCACTTTCATTTACGCGCTACATCGAAATCCTTCAGCCAAGACGTGTGCTGATGGACCCACATTTTACTGAGACTGCTGCGCCTGGGGGGTGGGGGGGGACTCAGAAGAGTGTAATGAGACCTGCAGGCCTCGTCACTACGTGTGTGTGTGTGTGTGTGTGTGTGCAGCTCAGACCTTCAGCATCTCCTCGTGGATGCCGTAATGTCCGTAGGAGCTGAAGTAGGCCTGGTCCTCGTCCTCCCTGAGCTCGGCCACGGTTCCCAGTTGACCACACTTGCTGGTTTCTGCGTTCATGAACAAACCCTGAACCAGCAGCCTGAAAGAAGACCGGGTAGATCTGAATTCAACTTCTCACGTACGTCAGGTGACGGGACGAGGGAACAGGGAGCACAACCTTCATGCAGGACGTAGCAGTAAATGGAGGAGAGGGGAGGCATTCATCTTTCTAACTCTCCTCCACCGCCCCCCACCCCCTTCTTTTGGTAATTTTCCCTCATTGCCCACCTTGTCTACCTCCCTCCTCATACTTTAACCTCCGTGCTGCAGTGGAATCCCCCCCCCGCTTTTTTCTTTTTTATATCCATCCCCTTACTCCAAACTTCCATAAGCTTTTCTAGTGGACGTTTCTGCAATACTAGAGCTCACTGTGTCCCCCTGCTGGCCAAAGGAGAGTAGCGCAGTGGAGAGGTTTGCAAACAGCAAACCCGGAAAAGGACATAATGTCTATCAAAGAGGGACTTGGAGAAACTAGAAGGACGACCGTATCACAGCGAGTGGTTATGAGGACAAATCTGAAGTGGAAGGAACGTCACTGACTTGAGTTTGTGCAGGTCGTCCACGGCTCTGGCCAGGGCCTCCTCCGAGCGACGGACCCTTTCCTCAGTGTCCTGTGCCTTCTGCAGCGGTGCATCATGGGAGCTGACCCCAGACGACTGGCATGTTGACAGGCTTGAACCCTCAACGCCACAGATCTCTTCAGGGTCTGTGAGGGACCCAGAGAGGGGGAGAGAAAGTGAGATGTGATACTCCTGTTTATATGAGCGTCTGGTTATTGATTTGAAGGCTTTGATGTTTTTAGCTGAATTTATTGGTGTTTATGCGCCTCAAGTACTTCATGTTGTACTCGGATGTACTTCAGATGACGAAAAACCTCGACGAGGCCCACGCTGTCGTCCCCGACAGAAAGAGTATACCCCGGAAACGCCCCCAATCCCCTGCGTTGTACACTCAATCCCCCCTGTTTGAACTTGTCAATAATCTCTAACAGTCAATATTAACTCAACCTCACTATTTGTATGAAGTCAGCAGTCTGCTCTAGGATCAGATCCCTTGGTGATTCAATGATGAAAATGAATACAGTTAAACTACTTTTTCTGAGCTCTGGAAGAAAACAAGACAGATTTACTTATTTATTTCATATCAGCTAAATTCAGACACAGTTTGACTGAGGGTCAGGAAGACCCGGTCAAATATCTGTCCTTACAGCATGAAAAATCCCCCAGTGAGGGAAATATGAACTATCACAGGGAAATGTGACGGATACAAGTTAGATCTCGTTCAGGCGGTTCATGTGAGGTACATTAGTACCAAATCAGACGTTTAGGAAGTTATGTTTAAAAATAGTGTTGTTCATAAAAAAACAGCTCCCCTTAGTAAGTTAAATATGAACTATGGGATTATCTCTTACATTACACAGCCTTAATTGCACTGACTATGTTTCATTGCAATAAGGTGCGTAAAATAAAGCGTGTGAATATTTAGTTTATTTTTATTTTTTCTATTTTGGATCCCACTGACTCTAGAAATGTTTTGCATGAAGAATTGAAATGTACCTGTACAGTCTGTACATCTGCATATGGAAAATAAACCCCTTCGAATCTCTGAATATGATTGAATTTGATTTTGGAGATAAAACTCCCCCTAGAGGCATAAATATGCAATTGACATTTCCAATCCATTATGTGGGTATGAAATTGGAATATTTTTGGAGTTAGCTGTTAACATGAAGGATCTGGGGACGCGGAGATGACGATTCCATAATATTCCCTTTTTCGGGGATATAACAAGGGGAAGAACTTAAAGGCTTCGTGTCATTTTTCCTGTAGTTTAAAGCGGCCTAATAATATTCAATGTTGGAGTTCTGGAGGCTGTAAGAAGCCCCTTTTCACAACTAACTGACTCCGAAAACCGTACAAAACAGACTTTTTGCAGTGCGACTGGTAATGGTAAAGATTGAATTCTTCCTCAAGCTCCCTTTTTGTCTCATTCCTAACACAACTGCACTATTTCTCACTTCATGCGGGCAGAACCTTTCTAAGTCTTCAAGTAGAGAAAGCCGGAAAATGTGCGTCCTTATCTCCATTTCTACAAATCAGCACCTCTCATCTCTCTCCACGACAACGGGCTTTTCTCCCCACTTACAGCGGCAAAGCAACCGCACAGGGAGTGATATCATCAGACTTTCTCCTGGACGACGCTGTTCAGAATGGGGCGGAGTCTGCGAGCTTCTTCAGATTAAACTGAAGTTTGTATTATTGACTTAAGAGTGTGATTTAAGATGAAGACATTCCCCATCTCTCTGTCTGCTTGTCTCCGAGTCTTAACAAGTACCATCAAACGTGAGCTGTTCTAAAGATCTAAACTACACCTATGCTGTCGTCCCAGACAGCAAGGGTAAAAGCCCCCAGTCCCCCCACGTTGTACAAGCAATCTGCCTGATTTACCTCCTGAACTAAAATGTGACTCATTAATAATCCTTAAGTCAGCAGTCTGCTCTAGGATCAGATCCCATAGTGACTCAATAATGAAGATAAATACAGTTAACTAGTTTTTCTGAGCTCAGGAATAAATTTAAATAAAAACAATTGGACATTGGAGTTTAATTGCAAAAATTCCCCCATTGTGAGACAATATGAA
>VRLP01004282.1:0-35000 GCA_009660295.1 Lophius piscatorius | reverse complement strand
AAATAACACTTTATAGTAAAATTATATCAAACTATAGTGTTTCGGTAACAAACAAGTTGTGGTCCGAAAACTGTCATTTTGGAGATAAAGTTCCCCCTAGTGGCAGAAATATGCAATTGACCATTGCCAACATCAATCCAGTTCTTGCGGATATAAAATTTAAAAATAATCCATAAAACAGTTGTTGAGTTATCGCGGTTAGACTGAAGATCTGCGGACCCAGTGGTGAAGATGATGATGAAGATGATGAATCCCCTACTTTTCGGAGATAAAATGAAAATGATGAGGGATTTTAAAAAGACTATATGGACCATGTGAAACACATTTGAGAAATGATTTGTTTCCCTTGTCAGAGATCTGTAATGTTACATCTGGCTTCTCCAGGTCATTTATTCTTCATTTGTATTTTTTTCCCTTTTAATTAGTCAAACAGATCAAACTCTTATTTGTAATTCCACAACATGAAACAATTCTAACATTATGAACTGATCAGGTTTTACGCCATGAAAATACAGGAATCTCAATCAAATTAAGTTGTTTTTTATTAAATTGTTCTAAATATGTTCACAGAGAACTGCTTAGATGTAATTAATGACTTTCCATTAAGGTATTAAGAAAATTATTCAATAGCTGGAAACTCAAACAAAAAACAAGGAGGACATTTGCACTTTGAGTTATAAGTAAAGAAGGATGACACTGAATTCATCACACCCACATAGACCTTAGTGTGAGGAAGAACTGGAGTGATTTTGGGAATGGTTAGTTGTATATTTCCAACACTAGGGGGAGCTTTATCTCTAAAAGTTTTCGGTTCATCATTTTTCAGCTGTTCAGTCCAAATTTGCCGATTCAAGGAATTCTATTTTATATCATATTTTACACTAATAGTTTGAATTTCACTCACTAGGGGGAGCTTTTTTATCTCTTTTTCTTACAGAAAAACGCCGTTCTCGGACATAACTTCCTAACGGTTAGTCCGAATTAGAACAAAGTTCTAACAAAGTAACTAAATATACTTTATTTCTCACCTAAGTCTACTTCCTGCTGACTTTTATTTCCCTGTACTCTTTGAGAGACTGACGATGTCTGCGTTCTCCAGGATCTCCGTCTTCTTCTCGGGTTGAAGCAGAGTGTTGGACACCATTGCTTTCCCCACCATCTGGATTGGGATGGCCATGGATGTAGAACACACAGCCGACAATCCAGAAAAGAATTTCCTGGCGAGCCACTCTCCAGGTCGTTTCTCCTGCCGGTCCACCAACAAAACCCTGTTGGAGAGCAACACAGAGGTATCCCTGATTTTAACCCTCTCAGAACTACATCCAAGCTTCTCCATATTTTCTATACTTTTGTGTTCTGCCTTTTTTACAGTATCCAGTGTTACACGGATTAACATTCTGCAGAAACTTATATTAGAACACACTCAGTTTAGAGTTCTGTACAGTTCTACTGGCAGTGGTGGACATTAGATTAGTGACTTTACTCAAGATGAACTAAAGTGTTTCTTCATCTGTTGAGAAAATAAGCTAATAACACAACATGGAGGAGTTAATACCTCTAATGACTAAAAGTGTTTTCTGCGAGGTCACAGTCTCTGTGGAAACCTGCACACTGCCAGTCTTAAAGCTCAATTTCAGTCTTTTCTGAGATGGGATTCTTTAGTGGAGCTGCTCACATTACTTTTAAAATGGGTCCAATAATGGAGTCAGGTATGAAACAGTTTCCGGGCCTGATCTGACCCGCATGAGCAAAAGAACAATAACAAGAAGTCGCTGTTTTTTGCTCATTAGATTCCATCTGGGGTTTTTTTTGCTCATATGTTAAAGTCCCACATCAGAGCTGGGCCACATTTTTAATAATAATACATTTAATTTATATTGCACTTTACATTTGGATCAAATCTCAAAGTGCTACAAAGTAAAAGCAGATAAAAGCATCAATAAAAAATAAAATAATAACTATATAAAAACCTGACCAAAAAAGCAGCAATGTTAATTAAAGTTATAGGTTCTGCTAAAAAGGAAAGTTTTAAGTCCTTTATTAAATGTCTAAGTCGTCTGTGGAGCCCTCAGATGGTCAGGGAGGGCATTCCACAGACGAGGGGCGGCAGAATAGAAGGTCCGATCACCGGTGGTGCTGAGCTTAGTCCGGGGAAGGAGGAGGCGGTATATTGTTATATTTTATTATATATTTTTTAAATTATATTTTAGTATATAAAAGTATATTGTTTAAGTATTTCCTCTCAGGGTGTTGATGACTCAGTATCTTCACAATCATGTACTGGGCTTGCAGTAAATCAACTATCTCGGGCTGCTCTGGGAATCCTCCTAACTCGGTGAACCTGCTCGACCCGCCAGCAGTTGAAACAGAACAAAAGCTCTTATCGCGGGCCCTAAAGGATTGTTTGTCCTCGTCTTCAGTCTTCAGTCATGAAGCCAGATTCAGGTGTTGATCTTCTCGGCGTGCCTAAACCAGAGGCAGCTGTCACATTCCTTCGATCCAGTGGTTTTAGGGGTCACGTACATTTGGGAGAACCTCTGGACGTCATGCAGCTTTGAGCTTTACAGAGATTCCGTCTACCATCACATTAAAGTTACCGTGACGGATCACATTCATGATTCCATCCGGCCGTGTCTCCCTCTGATGTCACCACATCTGTCCTCTGACACAGCAGGCGTGTGGACATGATCACAGGTTGACCAGGTTTCCATCACGACCATAGTAAATGAAAGTCAAGATGTATTTCATGTCCTCACTGGATAAAAAAATAAATAAATGTGTGCCAGACATTTGAAAAGTGAATGAATGTATTCACAGACTTATTTCAAAGTAGAGTTTAAAAGAAAGAATATATATTTAGGACACACCTAAACCATAGTTAGTCATTTTAACATATTTATCACCCTTTCTGAAGCCTTTCAAGCTGCATTCTTGATATTATCTCTCCTCTCTGGTTGCTCAGAGCAAGCATATCAGAATCAGAGTCAAAAAAACAGTTTACTGCCAAGTAAGTCACACTTAAAGGAATTTGACCTGCTCTCTACAGTAAATGCCACAAACCACTCAGTCTGATTGGACTGCTGTCCCAGTAATCAGATATGAAGCCAACCCAGGACAGAATATGAAAGTTACTCAAATCTGATTTGAAAAGAGAGAAAATATTCACCAAGCAATGAAAAATAATGTTTCCGTGCCACAATAAAGCAAAAATATGTCCGTCTGTCTATCAGAGGTGAGTCACTTCCACCTGGTTAAAACCTTTAATGTCCTGCTCACCTGTTTGGACGACTGTGGTTATTATTTCTGTCTTAAGAGTGTGCCACTGGTCTGAACCTGTTGGAATCATCTCTAATACTCAGTTTAAGTACGATTTGCTTAAAAGAAACAACCTTAATTAGATTTTACTGTGTCAGAAAAAACTGAAAATTTTCTCTTGATATTCAGTTATGTTTGGTTAAATATTATTCAAATGTTCAATGAAATACCAAACTTCTTGAGAAATATTTGCTCTTATTGTGATACAGTTAATGTTATTCCATCATAACAATTACAGTTGTATTTTTCTCACTGGTTTAAAACATTCTTGACCAAAACATTTGGTCATTTTATGATACATTTATAGTGTCTAAGATATAAAGTTAATAAAAGCCCTAGAGAAAAACGCAGAAAACCATTGGGGTTTTTTTCCCCTTCTTCTTGGTGAGGACATTAAAGGGTTAATGGAGCATAACCTTATGAAATAATTAAAAGTGAATCAAATCACTCACCCTGGTCTGTAAATGGCGAATCTGTCAAACCCCACTGCCTCGATATCTGCTTCCACTTGTCCCTGGAAGAAAGACTCTTTCAGCTGTTGTCCACGCTGTACGCCCAAACCGAAAGCGGCGTTCACTAAAGAGAGTTAATACCTTCACTTGTAGGTAGAGGAAGCTGCTGCTCTTATCGGCTCCTCTGGACGACTCCAGGTGGAATTGTCTGCAGCCTCCTGCTTTGGCGAGTTCGGCTGATTTTAGGACGTAGTCGTGATCAACGCGGACAAATCCTTCCTGAAATAATAAGAGTTAATAAGAGTAAATGAGACAGAAGTGATGGACAAGTTATAGATTTTGTATTTCCTAATAGTAATTTTATAGAAAAGATCAATCAATCAATATACATCATTGAATTTTTGAAGGTAAAACAATATTGATATTCTATTGTTCTATCTGTACAATTTTCAAGTTATATAAAGGTATAATTCTATGACGACACAATTTTCCATTTCATGTTGAATGTTTTTAGTTTAGTATCAGTCTAGAAAGGCACTGAATGAAGCACAATCCTCCGTTTTTCAGGCAGCTGAGCAAGAAAGTGAAACCAAATCCTAGACTCCGCCCCTTTTTCCAGAACCACTCCAAGATATAATGGACTCTTTCTTCCTTGGTACCAGCCCAATCCTTCTACCGGTGAAAATGAGTAAAAGCCCCATCTTTCCTAATCTTTAAGGCATACCCAACCCCGGATAAGCAGAAGAAGACGGAAGATGAAGATGAAGCTTTCCTTGAGATGTTGATACGTGACAAAGAAATTGCTGAGTCATCCTTAGCAACCAACAACCAGAGGTGGCGAAAGTATGGACATTTTTTTTTAAGTAGATGTAGAACAATAATGACCCTAGTAAATTGATTTAACTTCTTTATTCAAGAGAAAGTGAAAATGTACCCACTCTTATACGCAGTCAAAGTATAAAAGTAACAAGACGCCCATAAAAGGACACTTAGTGCAAACTTAACTGAAACTCATGTTTCATTAATATTATATCCATTTAAGGAATAAGAGAAATTCAAGGAAATCTGTGTCCTTGCAAACAAGTTTTCTAGGAGTCATTTGTGCTGCAGTGATAAACCGAAGTTATCCACCTAAAAAGCAATCTGATTACTTCTAAGATTAACTCACGGCCCCTGCTTTGGCCCTGGTTGTTCCCAGGCAGCAGTAGCCCACGTCATGGCCCTGGAAGGCAGCAGCATGTTCCTCCAGCTTCTCAAAGTCCACCACCTCTTGCACCTGGAGACACAGATATGAGTGATTACTCTCAGCAATGACGAATCTCCGGTACCGGCACCACCTGCTGAGAGAATCGGCCCACTTCACCAGGTTTTCATATGCTGTGTCCTCAAAGGTGATCTGTCTCCTTCCGATGAGGGTTATCTTGGAGAAGATGTTACGCTGCAGCAGCTCTTGAAGCAACAACTTGCCCGTTTCCCCAGAGGCGCCGAGGACCAAACAGGTCTTATTTTGCTGCCTGAAGTTCTCCTCCAGAATCTTCCTGTCCTCAGCCATGCTGTGTGCCAAAACAAAACCCTGTTAGCAGCGTGTGAAAGTTCAGGTAACGTTATGATACCAGACCGTTTGACGCACGCAGTGTGTGCTAATGTGAGACATAAACGTTTGGGTTGTACGATAAAACCGGATCACTGGTCTACATCTGAACGACATACGAGTCAATACGCATTATTTTACTTTTTTACCTTCAGAAAACAGTCGGTAACTTTGAGATTTGCACCAAAGGTAGCAGCTGAGTGACCCCCGCTACCCCTGCAGTCACACGTTCATGCATCAAAACCACCATGACCGATTTTTACCAGACTTTACCAAGTCTGTGGCAAAGTTTTGGTTTAAAGAAGTTCCCTAGAGGCGTCACAGATTTTAAGCTTTTGAAACCTGAGGGTAAAGCTCATGGTTTGTACTTTAAGATCTTCGGCCTCACAGGATAGTCGACTTTGTTGAATTTGGAGATTTGACCAACGCACTGGACCATAAATGTGTAACGCCAATCAGGAAACGTTCTGTGAAGTAACGATACCGCGTGTGACTGATGAGACCAAGATATAAGTCTTCACAAGTATCATCAACACTTAACAAGTCACTAGTCATTCATTGAGTGACTAGTATCAGAGGAAGAGCTCAAACAGTGTTTGATATCTGAATGTGTTTTCTGTGTTGAAAGTTTCAAGATGAAAAAAAGAATCACTTGAATCAACACTAATTTGTGTTTTATAGTATTGTTCATTGAAATAAGAAACACAATCCCCGTCGTTGTAAGATTATAATAAACTGAAATAAAAGATTCTGAACCATCAACACATGATGCATTTCTTAAATTTAAATCTTAAAAAGGACTTTAAATCTTAAAAGGCATTCATACCGACAGGGTAAATCAGAATAAAACAGACTTTAGAATGCCTCCTGTCACTTATAAGATTTATAATATACTGCAACCCGATCTCCATACCGGACCCGTTGAGGCTCGGTTAGCCAAGCGTGCTACCGATCCGTTGTGATCCGTAGGATCTATTAAAATCTGTTCTTAACTGGGTGCAGCACACATCTGGAATCATTAAATCCTCATTAACCTTAAGTGAGTCTCTGTTGTATTCGCGTTGAGCTGACGTCACATGAAACCGCAGCACATTGACGAACCTTCATATGTACCGAGTCCAACATGCTCTGCAGCAAACATGAACTACTCTTTACCTGGAGTACTTAACCGGATCAGGGTCCTCGAAGTAATTCAGAACCACAGCAAGGACGACAACTACGACAGCCAAGAGCCCGGTCGTATTTCCCAGGGTGGTGCAGATGTGTCGGAGAACAGACATTACCGCGACACTTCCTGGTTCCTCCAAGGATCTCCTCCTGATGGGATAGGCTGCTTTAAAACATCACACGTAACCCTGCGTTACAGCCTGGAAAACGGTTTGAGCTGTCAGTAACCGTATTTAGTGTGTATTTTAATTCATATAATATGATTTAATGACAATAGATCTGACAACGAGACAGAGACTTTGCGTTTATCTACTGATGTTCTCATCTTTATTCCTCGCGGATGACACTGGGTCTGCGCATGTGCAGTTGATATTTGACAGACTCATGCTGTGTTCAGGACACATCATCTGACTCGGACAAAATAGTTTTAACTGATTGTTGGGTTAGAATTTTTTTATTTTATTTATTTTTGCGTGGAAATTTAGTGACCAGATTAACCTGAATTGACGTCATAATTACGTAATTTTCCCGTTGTCATTGAAATATTAAAAACATTGAATTAATTATGAATATTTCTTTTCTATTTTATGTTTGTATTGAAATTGTTCCCAGTTTCAGTTTTTGCTGGGATCATTGATGTTATCCTACTTGTTAATTCGAGATTTACGAATGTCAACATGGTTGGTCACTGACATCACCAATCATCAGGGTAAACCTCCTGTTTCCTGAGAACACGTTAACCCACAATTATCGGTAACTAGAAAATTCAATTTTTTGATAACTGAATTAACGTCCCCTTGAACGCATCACGAGAACCCCTATCTTTTTTTTTTACCCACTCTGATTCTGCGAAGTTGCTGCATAGGGGTAGTTTGAATCTTACTTTTTTAAACATTCTATTTACCTAGAAAAAAAACTTTCATTGATTTTGCAGTAAACCTTTAATGGCAGGTTCTAGCCGAGACAGCCAGCAGAATCCTTAAACAGGGTTTGGACATTCAGATATACGCCTACAAATAACAATGAAAAAATTATTTCAACTATTAGAAAAAATAAATTTTTTTATTAGTTGCATCAACAACAGCTGGATGAGGTTTTGTCCTGTTTTTTCTGACTCTATACAAAAAAGATAAAAAGGATATTGTGAGGAAGGATATTCAGCCAGAGGAGAGTTGAATACATTTTAAGACGGATACCTGGATCACATGTGTGATCTGGATGTTTTTTGCACATTCATCAATATTTCAAGAGTCGTGCCACTTAAAATTTGCCACTATCATGAACAACTATACATCACATATGCAAATCTGCCATAATATTGTAACCATTATATTGGAGCCAAACGGAGAAATATCTGAATTATATTTCATTTCTTATTAACCTTTTCCGATTGATGTCATACCAAAGTTCTGATCTACAAAAAAAAAGAAGATTTAAAACCTTTTCCAATCTCTGACATACTTTTGTGTCACGATGCCGAATCAGCTGATCAGAAATAATTTATTGATCTCCAGGAGGAAATTGGTGTGAAGAAGATTCTCCTTCAAAACAGAATGTTAGAATAGATGAAAGAAATAAGAAAATTATATGGGAATGTGAGAATATAATAGAATATAAGACTAATATAATTATACTATTACAAGTTAAGTACAAAAAAATGTCTATGGATTTAGTTTATATTATATTATAGTATATTATGAGGCTGCTTCCCGAAAAAGAGCTTCTCTTACTTACATGTGAATGTAAATTTTTAAAAAAAGAAGTTTGCTTTGACCTAATTTGTGACATTTACGTAAATGTAGCAGATTTTAGAAGCTGTGGTCCTGAGGAGGAAGATGAAGGATCTCCTGATTGAAGGATCCTCATAATAAGGTCGTCATGAAAAACGTTTCAGGCTCACTTTATGACACAGTTGATCTTTCATTTCCAGATGAGTTGAAAAGTTGTCTGCGATGGCAGCACTTGTGTGTAACATTGTTAAGAAAATCCTTCCTGAACCCAGAGAGCAAAGCTAAGCCTGAAAAATGTCTTTGCCTTTAGTCGGACCTCCAGGGGGTTTCATTAGCCAGAACCTCCGCACAAAGAAGGCAATTCCAGTCAGATGCCATGAATTCATCAACGCCCCATGTTTTTAACACCCCTGCCACTTGGAACACACGGTATCGACTCATTTTAATAGAATATGATGGAGTCGGGCCGGTCCTTAAAGGATGTCAGCAGTCGGAGACAGAAAGAAAAGAGGCCGAGGGAAGAGGCCTTGAAGCGGCTCTCCGCTGAAGGGAAATGTCGCCTCTTTGTTCCTGAGCCGCGGGTGATAATTGGGCCGAGCTGTGGGGAGGAAAAGCTGCCGCTGGGCTCCTGTCTGTCACACCTGTTGAACCATTGTCTCTCACATTGATCGGACAAGAAGTCAAAGCGAGGGGGCTAATGCCTCCGCGGTTGCGTGGCAGAAACGTGGTTCAATTTCCTTTCAGAGCGCCGCTGCTGGAGGCGGAACTTCCAATAGTGGTCAATAGCATTTGTGCATTGATTAGGTTGCACTAAAGGAGGAATGGATCACGGAGAGGAGGTTTTTCACGGCCTTGTTCACGTACAGTCCTGTCTGTGTTCCCCTTTACGTTACATAATGTGTTTATGTCACGGATGTCCTGCCGCATCAAGTCCAATTCTCATTTTCTGTGGAACAGTGGATGTGAAATAATGATGTAGTTCTTTGAAGATGACACCAATGTTCTTCAACAGGGTGATACGTGATTTCATGTTTTGTTTTTAGTCACTGAAGAATGATGATGAAAGTTTTCACCGTGATAATGATTGATGGTGGAAAGATCGACGATTTCAGATGTTGCTTTGGGATTCAGAATTCCTGGATTGCCGTGAGAATCCACACAAACATTATCCTCACGTATAGTTAACCCTTTAATGTCCTCACAATATCTACGACATTCCAAATTTACAGTAAAATGACAAATTCTTTGGTCAAAATATGTTTTAAACAGCAAAACAAAAAACACTTTTCTTAATTATTTCATGATGAAATTTTAAATTTAATGGGAAATCGTCAATTTTGATAAGAGTAGCTCTAACATTTGGTAAAGCTTGTTTTTAGAAAAACTTTTTGACCCTTATTAGAATTATTTTAGTTGTATCACGTTAAACAAACGTTGTTTAGGAAGGTTTCACGGGCTTTCATTTTCCAAAAAAATCCGAACTATGAATTAGGACTTTTTAAATAACCATGATGAATGTTTCCCCATCGATGCCCATTTAACCTGTGGTGTCCCTCAGGGCTCCATCCGTGGCACCTTACTCGTTAGCATAGTCGTGCTACCACTGGCTCTTATTATAAACAGCTTAAGTCAAGTGACTCACTTTTTTCAATAAGTGCAATAAGTCCAAAATGTGCTCCAAACAGTTAAAAGGGTTAACAACATTTAGTTAAAAAGTTTTAGATTCAAACAAAGTATCTGGAGGCTTCCAGGCTTAATTTCCTCCTCGGATATAATAAAATCACACAGTCGATGTATAAATATCCTCCATCTTTGAGAACCTGCTGCTGATGCTGCTGATGCTGCAAGCGACAAGCGAAAAAACAAATTTCATTATTTTTCTATTTATTTTTGAGGAGGATTTCTCCCTGATGTACAGTATACCATAATATCAAACTGTGTTACTCCTGACAGTTCATCCTATACCAAGTCAAAGTTTTCTTTTTACACACAATGAATTGACCAGAGTGCTGAGCAGGATTAAAACATCAAACTAAAGAAGTAAAAGAGGGTAATCAGATAATTAGTTCAGTTAAATTCAAGTAAGATAAAAGGATAAAAGCATTTTAAAGTCCAAGTTTTTATTTGAGCAGATAAGTAAAGGACACAAATCTCAGCTCGACATAAAAGTCAGCGGGAAAAGGTGTGTTTCTATTAAAGACTAAAAAACATAAAGGTTCTGTGCAGTTCTAACGTGCGTGGGGCGAGTTTTAATTATCCAGGATCATCTGGTTTGTCCACCGCGGTGCAGAAAGATCAATTAAGTAAGGAGGTGGAAAATGCATTTAAGGCCTTAAAAAAAACATGCAGGAAAATCTTAGAATCAATGCGATGCTGGACAGGAAGTCAGTTTCCAGCTGGGAGTATTGTGCTACACAATAAATCACATTATTTTCTTTAAAGCAGATGTTATATTTCTGCGAAACAGATACTGATCCGTCTGATAAGGAGGAAAATGGAATCTTTACACACTTAAGAATTTGGATTTGAAGCATAATTTGTCAATTCTTCTTCTGGTCCTGACACTGATGAGGGACAAACAAAAACTGCCACGGCCGTTGTGAGGAATTATTTTTAAGTACATCGATTCGACGAGGCTTACAGTCAACTGAAGGGAATAGAGTAAATCTACAGGAAGTGATACTGTATAACAATAATACACTTACGCTTTTAATGTCTTCACAAAGAAAAAACTAAATATGAGAACTTTTATTCTTTGCATATTTTATATTTAAATTTACCATAAAATGATGAATCACTTTAGTCCAGCAAAAATAAGACTTATAAAAATGACTTTCGTGGAAAATAGTCAGGATTAAGATTAGCTGGAGCTTTTTAGAAAAAACTATTAAGTCCCTTTAGAGGTTTTTTGGTTGGGTCAAGTTGCATAATTCCATTTAGTAAGAACTCACAGGCTTTAATATGCAAGAAAAAAAGCTTATGGATCCATACTTTCTTGATAGTTATGGATAAAATGCCTCTTCCTCTGTGGCCCCATTGACCTGTGGCGTCCCCCAGGGCTCCATCCTTGGTCCCTTGCTCTTTAGCATACACTTGCTGCCACTGGCTGGTATTACAAACAGGTTCAGTCACATCTGTCTATAAGAATGAATGACTCCTATGTGTGCAACATAACAGTTGAGCAGGACATTAAAGGGTTTATAAAATTAAAGCTCCCAAAAATAAACATACACAGACACAAATATGAATGGAAATAAATAATAACAAAATACGGGAAGAAATTGATTATGACTAAGGTCACCCATTCCTGCCTGCATGCACACAAGCACACACACACACACACACACACACACACACATACACACACACACACACACTTTACACAAACCCAGCCTGAGGCTTAAGGTTCCTCGGTTCCACAGACGCTGGAGTGTGATGCTAATGATGGAAATTAATGGAGCCTGACAGCACAATCTGCTGCCCATTGTCTCCCAATAAACAGCCTTACAGCCCACATGAGTCACCGAGGGTTAAGCTGGGACAGTAGGAGACGGGCCGGGTGGAGGGTCGGACCTCAGGGGACAGCGCCGACACTGAAGTGGGGATCAGCTCAATTAGAAGGGGCTCCCTCTGACCACCACACACCTATGATGCTGGTGTGTGCGCGTATTATCAGCGCCCACTGTTGCCATTATTTGTTGCCGTCTCTGCCAATGCAGCTGGTGTGAATAATAGTCAAGATGAGGCCTTCAGCGCTGCTGCGAGACCCCCATCAGATATCCATATATTGTCATACATTTCAATGGTAATTAATGTCCGGCGTTATGAGGAGGGGTCCATGAATATTTCAGTGTCTTTAAAGTCAAATTTGATCAGTTAAGACAACATGACGATCTTAATATTATTGTCAAATTAAAATTAGTCTTTTAATTAGTTTATGTGTGTGTGTGTGTGTGTGTGTGTTTGTGTGTGTGTGTGTGTGTGTGTGTGTGTGCACATTCAACATATATAAAACAGAAATGCGTCCATTATGAATTTTCTCATTTAAAGATTAGTTTTTTGTTTTTGTTGTTTTACTTCGTTTCAGATACAGAGGTTGTTTATAGTACGCTATATTTAAATTTTTACACATTTTCGGTAAAACAAGACTGTAAAGGGAATAAACTGCAAATACATCTAAAACATTTTTTTTTCTTTTCATTTAACTAGTTTGCTGTTGAGTTTAAACTAATTCAACATGTCGCTATGAAGAAGAACATGGAAATACTTCTGTACTCAAAATATGAAGGCACATAATTGATGAATTTTATAACAAATCAGGTAATCTTTCATTGTTATAGCTTAAAGAATGTGCTGTTACTAGACAAAACTGTACTGGACAGATCTACTCAGATATATTTCAAAGCTTGTTTTTTTCTTTTTTCAAAACAGTGTTTATTGAAATGCATTCAGTGCCCTTTAAAATAAATTACATTCTTCACGATGATGAAGACCAGAGAACACAGCAATGAGGAGCAAAGAAAAGTTATAGAGCTGAACAAATCTGACAATGGAGACAAGAACATCTCTCAGCAGTTCAAAATGTCAGTTTCAACAGTTAGATCAATAATGAAGAAGTTTAAAGAGACTGGAGATGTTAGACATCAACCTGGAAGAGGACGTGTCTGTAAACTGACCCCACAGACTGTGAGGAAGATGGTTCACTGGGTAAAGACTCTCCAAGGATCACAGCTAGAGAGGTCAGAGGTCAATTGAATCTTTGGGTCAGAAAGTCTCCCTAACCACCATCAGATGGCGCCGACACCAACACCAGCTGTTTTGGAGCTGTCTGAATCGACTCGAGGAGATCTATCTAGTAAATATCATACTTTACTCTTGTAGTTCATATTTTACTCAGTAGGAGGAGCGTTTTTCTGAAAAGCACTGTTTTCTGTACATAACTCAAAAACCATTTCAAGGATAATTTTAAAATTCTATCCACACGTAGTCCATAGGGCCAGGAAGAACTGGATTGATGTTGGGATGGGTCAGTTGCGTATTTCTGACAGTTCTTGGAGCTTTTTCTCAAATTGTCAGAACCCTAATTTTTTAACCCTTGGTCCGATTTAGTCCAAATTTCATGTATATGAATAAATTGGAGGAATATATTTGTATTATACTCCATGATTTACTCCAACAGTTCAGGAGTTTTTATAAAAACACAGTTTTTCGGACCTAACTTCCTTACCGTTGGTTCAAGCTAGTCCACTATGCTCTCTTTTTTTTTTTTTTTACAAATCTCAAAACTATTTCATGGATCATTTCAACTTTGTACCACCATAGAATGTAGTGCGAGGAAGAACTGATTTGATTTTTGGGGGAAGGTTGGCTGCAAATTTCTGACAGTAGGGAACCTTTGCTTCTAAAAAATTTCAGGACATAATTTCTCAACCTGTGATCCCAAAACTGGTGCATATAGTCGAGGAGATTTATCATGTTTATATCATATTTCAATCACGTATGGGAGCATTTGTTACTAAAAATACTGGGGTAGTAACTTCACATTTAATTTAAGGGGTTCAATCAGGGGGGTCGGCTGTACAACCAGGGAGATTTGGGAGTTTTAGGGGATATACCCTTTGTGTAATGTTGTCTTTCTTGAATTAAATGTTAGATTTGTTTTTATTTAATACGGGTATAGACAAAAAGGACATTAGTGTGGAAGCAATTTCTTCCTGTAATTATAAGGAACCTCAGAGGAAATTTTAAGTGAAAGTCAAATGTCTGCGGGGTTTAAAGAGGCCTTACCAGCTGCCAGATCCTCTGATCATCTGTGAAAAAGGCGGCAGTACAATAAATCTACAGTAGGACAGGGGCTCAGAATCCTCCTCAGGCGCGGCTTTGTTACAGGCTCAGACTTGAGGCTCACAATATGTTCGCGGTGAAGCCCAGTATCAGTTGCGCTCAGAGGAGCTTTGCTGCTCAAAGAGCCGCGGCTAAGCAGCAGTGAGACCTGCTTTTCCTCCAGAGTAACAATGAGCTCATTAAAGGAGCAAACAGATTATCACTGTTTTTCAATAGTGGCCCCTAAAGAGTCTGGGGGACCCGGCAACTCCCAGCAGGTAGGGATCAGGCCTCACATGCACATCTGTCCAGCCTGCTGATGTCTGCTGCATCTTTCTGCCCATCTCCATCTGGAATCAGTTCATTTACCATATCATCAGATTGGCTACACTTATTTCTCATTTTTGCGTTTTCTTCTGCATGAATGCAAAAAGAGGACGGATCGTGTCACCCAGCAAACCAAAAACCCACGTCCTCCAGAAAAGCCTCTAGCCTAAACTAATTAAGGAGACATGGATGTACTAGACATTTGTAAAGGATTAGGGTTACGTAGGGATATTTGGAAAATTCTTGTGGAATTCTGACTTCCACAAGAACCCATGAATTCTGACTTCATTCTCAGATGAAAAACTACGTGAAAGTTTTTGGAGTTCTGACTTTATGCTCAGAATTAGACTTAAAACTCTGTTTTAAACAACACTTTCAACAATGTGAGGCAGCGAATCACCAATGAATGGGAAACAATTCGTGGTATGATAACAATTTAATTGAATTTTTGTCACAGGAAGAGGCCTTCATGGATTATCTGTAACCATGACGACTATGCAGAGGAGACGAGGAGTGGAGAGGAGAGAGCAACTAGTAGCCCATGATGGAGAAAAAATCTGACAGTGCGGTAAGAACAAAAGCTTCTAGTCAGGTGTTCAGAGTTCAGTTAAAACAGTTTCTGTGTGAAATATTAAAATCTTATCACAAATACGAGATTATAGTCTGGTCCTCCTTCATGTCCGTGGTCCAGCAGGTGGTCCTAATGTTTGAACACTACTGCTGAGTACAGTCAGCTGAGTATAAACACGATCATGAATACGTCTGGTGTCTATGGTTACACACATTTCACAATTCATTTTCTTTCTTTGTTTTTTTAAATACGTCTTTAGTTTGACCTCTGAAGGCCAAATTCCACTTTTTCCATCTGCATCCAAAGGAGGGTCCACGCCGACAAATGTGTCAACGCCATACTCTAACAACTAGTGTCTAAACACAATCGTGCTCGTCTAATTTTCATGCTTGCATCCGTTTTAGAGTAAATAAGTGCATTCCATCTGACTTTGGGTCAGATGGAATTATATCCCAGGAAAAGTTGGAGATTTATGGAATCACCATCACCGCCACAGATCCTTTGTGTTAACTCGATAACTTCATCGTCAAATTTTATACTCACATAGACCTTAGTGTGAGGAAGAACAGGACTGATTTTGGGAAAAGTCAGTCGTATATTTTCCGACACCTGGGGGAGCCTAAGGGGAACATCAACAGAATGTAACCATCTCTAGGATATGTAATAGCCTGCCTCTTTGTAAAAAAGTGGTGGAAAAAGTGGTGGAAAGTGGAAATGGGTCCACCAAACAGGAACTCCAGAAAGAGTAAGAAAAACTCTGAGGCTCTGAAACCCGCCATATTGTTATATGAGCCAAATAAAAAAAAACAATTGCGTCAAACCCGTCAGATTAAAGTGAGTCAGGTGAGTTGACCAGCATGGTGATGCAAGCAGAGGATCCAGTAAAGGAGATGGGAGGTGATTCTGCATGAATGAGTACTGTTTAGATAAAACATAGACACATAGACCATAGACACTGAAGTCTAAAAGTAAACTCCTGCTTCGTTTTCTCACAAATATGTCCTGGTGAAACGTGAGATGGTGAGATTCTCCATCTCAAGTTTTATGTCTTTGTGGCACATCTTCTAGAAGATGTTTCCTCAACAAGTACACCACAGTCTTTGTTCTACTGCTGAGCGGCTGATCCTTGTCTGAAAGGATGTGTATTGGCCGAAGAGTCCCTTTAATCCCTTTAAGGATAACTTTTCAACTTTTCTGTCCCCTAGCCTTTCCACTTAGCGTTACTGTTGGTTGGCGCCGTCACAAAAAACGAATGATTGGCTTTCTGTTTTTCTTCAAAGCACATTTTGTTCATTTCTGAATTTTTCCATGAAGAAACAATCACCATCAACATCTTATATCCGGTATCTAAATAGTTTCAGTGTCGCTTTGCGCCAGCAGGTAGGTGAGTAGAAGAAAAAGCAGATTTGGAGGAAAAGAAGAAATGTATTCTTCGGTTTAATCTACAACAAAGACTAAACAGAGATCTTTCCCTGAAAGATTGTTGTGGAGAGAATTGGATGGTTAAACCAAAGGTCACAGAGAACCAGTATAGGGTTAGGGTTATTCCTCTAGTGTCATTATATCCCTAAGAAGTTAGTGAGTTAGTGAACGCGTCCACCGCAGATTCTTCGTGTTATCGCGACAACTCACAAAACGAGCTCATGGATCATTTTCATATTTTACAACAACGTAAACCTTAGAGTGGAAGAACTGGAGGGATTTTGGGAAAGGTTGGTTTTATATTTCCAAACTTACTCATGGCCCAAAAGTCTTCGGGACATCATTCCTCAACGATTGGTCGACTTTGATTTATCTTTTATTAGTCACACACAGTACAACATAGCGAAGTTCTTTCTCTGCACTTGACCCTAACTGAGGGAGCTGTAGGCCGGTCCTGTTAACTGCCCGAGGAGCATTTTGGAGGTCTTGCTCAAGGACCCTACGGCATTTACACCTGCTGGGGCTCGAACCGGCTACCTTCAGTTCCTCTGCTTATTAGACGGCCGCTCTACCCACTGAAACGCCGCTCAGTCTTGTTTTTTGTTTTTTTTAGTACATATGAATCAACTTGAAAAGATCTATCTTATTTATTTTGTGTTTTACTCTGGTAATTCATATTTTACACATTTTTCTATGAAAAACACTGTTTTTCTATGAAAAACAGTGTTTTTTCGGACATAAATTCTTAGCCGTTAGCCTGATTTAGTCCGAATTTGGTGCATATGAATCAAGTCATGGAGGTCTATGTTGTTTGTGTTAAGTTTTACTCTAAAAGTTCATATTTTACTCACTAGAGGGAGCTTCTTCTTTTTTTAACAAAAAATACTGTTGAAAACTTATGATTTGATTAGAAAAGTTCAATCAGGGGGATTGCTTGTACACTGCAGGGGATTGGGGAGATTTTAGAGATGTACCCTCTCTATATTATGATCATTATTTCAGACATTTATTTTGTGTTCTTGTCATATATTCTACATTCCAGCTCAGAGTTGAGGTCCTCCAAGGCCTAATTAAATGTCAATATTGGTGACTGGATCTTATCGTTACACTCATTGTGTCTCTCAGTAGAAGACATGAGAAGGACATCATAAGTCCTGTTATGAGGAGATTTTCCCAGGAGAAAGTTAAACTTGAAACAGTTCTTGTATGGGGGTATGACAATGGCAAAAAGCTTCTTAGTGGATATTTATGTTTGGCTTTGAGTTTTCACTATCAGATCTATTTGCTGTCTTAAATCTCCCCATTGTGTCAGGACGGGTGAAACTTAATGACTCCTTTGAACCGCCGACATCCCCAGAGGAATTGCTTTGGGAATGTCAACCAACTAACCTTTAGTCTCTTTTCCCACATTCAGCAACAGTGAAGGCCATGTAATTCCATCTTTCAGCTCCTGCCCACTACCTACATTTATAGCCGGTGAATCTTTTTGTTGGTCACTTATGCAAACATGGAGCCATTATGGTACTGAGGACCATCGCTGTGAGATTAACCGAACTCTCACCTTCCTCATTTTCACGGGTCTACAGAGAAAAAAAACACACCGTAGCAACTTCTGAAAACTCCATATTGAGTTTTCCGTTATATGGTTGAGGAACATGTTGTCTTCAGTGAGGTATTTGATCCTGGGACACCCAGGAGAGATGGGGATCTTTGGCGGGACACAATCTTTGCCCGTACATGTAAAAAACAAAAGTTCATTACAAGTCCACTGGTCGCACAAGAATTTGAACATGTTGTCCATCATAACACAAGATAATAGAAAAATGTTTACTTTACTGTAGTGGTTATTATGTTATGGCTGATTCATTTATTCCTCAGATCATTGCTCTCTGAATATCTGTCAAAGGTAATATTTTTCACAGAGCAGGATTATGCAAAGACTATTGGAATGTATTGCTATTATTATATTATTATATCCCACAATTAGTAGGGGATGTCATGGAATCGTCATTGTTGCCTCCGACGCCGGCCGCAAGACCTTTCCTATAACTTCATATCTTAAAAACTATTACATGGATCATTTTCAAATTTTATGCCCTCATAGACCTTATAAGGCCATATAAACTAAACTCCTGGTTTATATTAACTAAGCTCCTAGTTTAGTTTTTTAGACTAAACAGGTCGATTGAGGGAAAGTTCAGTTTCATGTTTCTGTCACTAGGAGCAGCTTTATCCACAAAAACACAGTTTTTGGGTCATAATTTCTCAACTGTTGGTTCCATTTCGTCCATATTTGGTGGATGTGAATCTTTGACTTTAGGCGATCTATCTTTAATACACAATATTTTACTCTAGTAAAGAGTATTTGACTCACTCGAGGGAACTTTTTTTAAAATGAAAAACACTCTTTTTCAGACGTGACTTCACATTCAATCGTGGGGATTCTTTATACAAAAAACCTTCCATCAACCTTCCAAAAAGAAACTAGCCCTTCGCTGTCATCCCAAACAGCAGTGGTATATCCCTGAAAAGCCCCCAATCCCCTGCGATGTACAAGCAATCTCCCTGGTCTGATTGAACTACTCAAATTTAATGCAAAGTAATGCTCGAAAAACAGTGTGTGTCATAAAAAAACCTCCCCAAAGTTAGTAACATATGAGCTATTAGAGTAAAATATGGTAAAGATAGATTTCTGCAAGTCGATTCGTTGGTCCATTCGGACCAAAGGGGGAGAAATCATGGCTTGAAAACTTTTTGAGATGAAGCTCCCCCTAGTGATGGAGGAATCAACCGATTCCATAATATCCCAAATGTTCCGGGATATAATCGATATGGATCACGTGTTTATCATTTTCTAATATCTTCTTTAGGTTTAGTCAGGAAAAACCTTCAAAGTGTATAATCGTTGACTGAACGTTTCATCACAGGATGGGGGAGTGTTTCGGATGATAGTAAATGTTGGAGAATTGTGAAAGGAATGCCAAAACTGAAAAGATTAATTCCCTTATTCATACACTTTATGATGGCTGTCGCTCTGCGGGGTTCCTCTCCGTCTCTTTTCCCTGGCTTCAGGAGCTTAAACGACCCGTAGTATTCCTATCCTAGATGGGTGCTCCTGTCCGGTGGCCTACAGGGAAAACAAAAGAAGGAAGAAGGGAGATCATGTCTGATCATAACGGACCCACCACAGCACAGAGACCTCCCTGCCGATGAGCAAACACCGCTACAAATGGCAGAGCTGGCTGGACAATCTCTCTGTGAATGGAAGCTAATTAGCTGGAGTCTAATGCCAGTTTACTAACACCTGTATTAGTGTGGTCGCTCGGCAGGGAGTCAGGGCTGGCCAACAGGCGCTAATCCCTCATAAGCCCAAAGTACTCCTCCCTAGAACCGGTATTAGCATATTCTACCCTAGCCAGCTGTTGACTACCTAAACCCAGCAGAGAGAGTTTTCAGGAAGACAATTGTAAGGAGATAGATTTGGGTTACCTTTGAGTTCCCAGGAGTCCCCCTATGTCCGAAGAATTTTTTCGATTGCATCAAAACTCTTGATTTGTGAGACATAGTGACTGGAAATTGACATTTTGCTGGTAAAATGTAACTTCAAGAAAGATCCCAAGGACAGGTGCGATGGAGATGCAACTAGTATATATTGAAAGTTTTCTAAGAGAGATCAAGCTCTAGATCGTTTCCTGGATCCTATCATAGCTGTGTTCTCCAGGCCCCTGGGAACCACGTTGTATAGACGTGTTCACTTTCAGCCTCATTCCTTTGCTGTTGCGCTCGACCATCCTCTCCCACTGCCTGGGTGGTGGAATGATTACCCAGAAGCCATGTGTGTATCAAGGCAAGTGCAAAGCTAGTATGTGTGTATAAGGGATTAGCAAGCTTTAGCATTAACATCATGACTGGACTGGCTACATTCCCTCGCTTTGCTAATAATTTGAGGGGAGGAGAAAGCGGCTGGTCCATTAGCTCAGTCTGTTTGCTCAGGAGTTGGCCGACTCTGATCCCCTAATTTCTCCCACCGATTCCAAGAGGATCTCCGGCTTTTGTGGCGGAGGGATGGGAAGATAAAAGATGGGACTGAGGGGCACGCTGATTCAGAGATCACCGTCCTTTGGACATTCTGTACACTTACCAAACTAATCAGCATGTGTAAATACAGCGAGGTCTGGTGGCTAAAGGGCCAGTGTCTCGGGGGTTGATTAGGAAGAGCTGTTGATGGACCACACTCAGTGTTAGGGTGTCCTGATCTGCAGACCACATACAGCTTGGATCATTTGTCACTTTGTTCTGACTGATTGTTGGTGTTCAAAGGGGCTCAGAGACAAACTGTTATCTTGTTCTCCGAATAAACAAGTTGTGAACAATTGAACAAGTTGGGTCCGGCTGATCCAGTGGTCCAGAGTTTGAACGTAATTATAGATTTTGGAAAGAATGCAGATGACCCTAGACTTTAACATTTCTCTGATGTTACCTCAGCTTTCTCTGTCGATACGTGCCACAGCAAACTGCAAAGTTATTGAGGGCTACACCTTAAGAAGTATATCTGATATCCACCAACGGATTGTTCAAGGTTGGTCAACGTTCTTCAGTCCATCAGCAGAAACAAGAGTCTGTCCAGAAGAATCAGGCTGGAGAGGGAATCGTCATTGCTCCTGTCTGCCGCAGATACTTCAACTTTAACTTGAAAACCATTTCATGGATCATTTTCAAATTTTATACACTCATAGACCTTAGTGCGAGGAAGAACTGGGTTCATTTTGGGAAAGATCACGTCCATATTTACACCACTAGTGGGATTTATCACCAATTCCTGAGGGATGGGTCAAATGCAGAGAAATAATTCTGCTATGTTGTACTGTGTATGACTGTACGTGGTCAATAAAGGATACATTATTGTTATTAAAGAGGTTTCAGGACATAATATTTCAACAATTTAGTTCATATTTGGTGCATATGAATCGGTTTTATTTATCATATTTTATACTTGTAGTTCATATTTTACTCCTAAGATGGAGATCTTTTTATGAAAAGACATAAAATCCTAACCGTTGATGTGATTCAGTCCAAATTGACCTCATATGAACCGCCTCAGGGCGATCTAGTTTATATTTGCCATATTTTAACGCAGTTGCTCATATTTCACTCATAAGGGGGTCTTTTCTGCAAAAAAAAGAAGAAGACCCTAGTATAAAGGGAATCCAACGTTGTCTAAAACTTCCCTTTTATCATATTTTGAAAATAAAGAATATTTCCTGTGCTGTAGGAGATTACAGAATGAGGTTTGTGACAGAAGGAAACAGAAATGCAGTCAAATAAATACAATCATTTCTAATTAGTAGTTTCAAGAGTTCAAGTGTGGTGGGGAAATGAACCGAAGTGAAATCTGTCTTGACACACGAGAGCTTTTATTATAATAACCCATCAATCATCAGATCTTAAGCCGCATCCCAGGGGGATATTCTTCTGTCAGCGTACGATGACTCAACATTGTCTTCATGTTAAGTGGACATCAGATCAGATGTCACTATCAATTCCCTGAAGCAGAGACCTCTCCTAATACCCCTCACGGCCAATTAGGGGGCGTAATGGTTGCAAACCATCAATGGCGGAGCACAGTAGCTAGTCAGAGTTACACATGCTACCCCGCTAGCCGCTGTCAGCAGAGAGGGGGGCTGATGGGCAAATCAGCCCCTGGGAGTCTTCTGGGGATTCCTGCCCCAGTGTTGCCTCATTCTAGAGCTTATGATCCAGTAATGGGTGCTTTGGTTGAGATCTGAGAGGAGCCTGTGGGAATATGGTGTCAGACCGGTGAAGGCGTCCTCGGGCTAAAAGCGGCTTTGATAGGCAAAGCAGCCTGGCACAGAGAACATGAAGGAACCGGTTCCTGCTGATTGGATGTGTCACTCCTAACGTGTGTAGAAGCAGTTGAGTGTTCTTATAGCCTCCACACACAAATGTGTATGTCAGGTATCATTACGGTCGTGAGTGGTTGTTTTTTTTGCTGAATATTTTACTCTAATTTTTCCAAATATTCACCGCATTGTTATATACGATTAATCAGAATCAGAATCAGAATCAGAAGAGGGTTTATTGTAATATAATATATATATATATATCATGACAGACAAATCTATATCTATACTTCTATATGAGAAGTTAGGATGTATTGATTCAATATTTTGGCTCTTGTTGTTGTTTCAACCGTTTGCTGATAAACGGCATTAAACTCATGAAAAATAGATAATAGATCACAAAACGAGAAATGTTGTGCAAAGGCTGCAGCTTTCGCCGGTTTTATTCTCCATCCTCTTCCTTTAGTTAATCTGGTGTATTTATCCCTTCATTAATGAAGGCCCAGAGAGGATTATCCATTAAATACTGCATGACACTGACAAATTAAATGACAAACGACGCTCTCGCCCCAGACAGCACGGGGTATATCCCCGAAAAGCCCCCAATCCCCCTGTGTTGTACAAGCAGCCCCCTGATTGATCTCAAATTAAGTCAGAAGTCATGACCGAAAAATCAAGCTCCCCCTGGTGTCGTAATTAAGCAACAGACCTATGTCAAAATGAATCCTCACTTAAACTGGCCTTGTTTAATCCGAGGTTGTAAGTATTTATTCATATTTTATTTATTCTTCTTCTTTACGACTTTAATTACATTCTGAACAAACCTTGGGAATAGACAATAGTCACATTACAGATACAATTCTAAATACATTAGCATAATTCATTTTTATGTCTCCCTCTCTATCTGCAACGATACACGGAATCATTACGAATGAAAAGTTTTTATTCACAGGCATCAAAACAGCCAAAAAAATGTATTTTTCAAGTAACATCTGTTTTAGATTCTGTTCTAGCTCAACAATATCAACAAAAGGAACTTTAAATGAATATTGGTAAATAGCTGGGCTGATTTAGCCGTTTCATTCTTCTGCCACGGTAAAATAGTGAAAGTAAACTGTTGCTCCTCGTATCTGTTCCTGCCGCCAGGAGCAGCTGCACCTCAGAAAACAGTCAGGTGTATGAACAGCCTCCAGGTGTATTTCACATTAAATATGAGCAACTTCATGATTTCTTTTTTTAAACTCGACAGCACTGCCACTGAGGCTGGAGGATGTGAACGGACCTTACCGGATAATCAAACTGTGCGTTCTAATCAAAATATGCATTGTAAGCATATTAATAATATGTGAAATTATTTTGCCTAAAGTTTATCAGAGTGTTGAGAAACAACGGCTCTGGCGCTCTTAAATGATGCGCTGGCTATCACAATGCATTCTGGGATTTGTAGTATCTGTGGCATTTGCGGTGTGTAGCAGAGGGCCAGTTATTACAGAAGTTAGATATTGTCTTACGGGCTGTATATAATTGTTCTGCGGGCCTGAGTTTGACCTGTCTGCTGTAATATATGTCTAAAACGATCTCTAGGCTGACTAGAGGGATGGACGAGGTGTCTTTTACTGATTGATTTGCTGTACGGTTCTTTGGATGTTGGGGCTGACGACTCTTCTATGAAAAGTTGTAAGTAAAAGGACGACCACACTGAGCAAACGTTCTTCCCACATGAACCTGTTCTGACCGGTCACATCTGTCCGGACTGAGCAGAGTGGTGACAGGATGGAGGAATTGACCACGACTGTCTCTCTTTGCTCGTATTGATCACCATAATCCTATCAGAGAGACCTGCAGCCTTGTCATTGTGTGTTCTAATGTTGTGTGTGTTTGTGTGCGTGTAAGGGGTATTTAGGCTGAGTTACGGGGGTCCATGCCGTCTGTTGGTCCTGTCAGTGGACGGGTGGGTGTGCGGTGAAGAATGGTGTAGGCAGGTGGTGTGACTAAAGAGAGGACTGGACCAAATTGGGCGGATGCAGGCTTTCGCCGAGGGAGGAGGAGATGGGACAGGGGTGTCACCAGTCGACAGGGCCTGTCCGAAACAGCACCGCGCACCACACCCACCCAAATGTTCCTCTTTCAGCACCCTTCTGCCCGTTTCTCCCTCGCTCCTTCTCTCACTCTCTCCGTCTCGCTTTATCTCTGTCCTCTCCTTTTCTTTTCAAAATGCATTGTTAACAAAACGGTTTACAAACCCTGGCTGGTACATTATCCACGACCGCCTCCTGCGAGATTGATTTAAGCAAATGGATTCAGAAAGGGAGGGAGGTGGGGGTTTGTGTGGAAAGGATGGCAAAGGAGAAAGTGAAAAGGGGGTGTGTTCCTGGGTGCAGCAGCTTTACAAAACCACCACATGGGCCACGTTGAATATTCCCTTTTTCTCTGCATTTTGAGAAGCCATACATTAAACGCTCATTATACGGCCTTTATGTGCGAGGGGAGGCGTCGCCTCCGCGAGGGCAGAGAGGCTGAGGACAGACTATGATCTCCCTGCATATGTATGCATGGAGCTTCTTTAGGGGCTTTCTGACACGTATGATATCATCATGATCCAGACATTTGACTTTCATAAAGCCAGACTCGGGGAAAGGGAGGGTGTGTCTGGTGCAAGGCTATTTTTTTCGGTGTGAATCAGATTGCGCGTAATGTTTAATAAAGTTGACTTTACGCCGCAGGCTTTCCTCGCAAACTCGCGCGGGAGGGAGAATGCAGCGCCCCGAGTAGTTCAAACTTTCAGACGAAACAATTCAACCCAAGGAAGGAGGATAAAGTGAGTGGAACCACGCAAAAAAGGAGCTACCAGCTCCTTTTTTCTCTTTCTTTTTACTGGTTTCACTATTAACAGGCAAAAAAAACCCAAACTCAGACGTTTTGAGTGATTTGGCCCCCGTCTGCCCCGACTCTCCAGACGGACACACTTCCATGGATTGGGTGATTTTCTTTTTTTTCTTATTTCACTTTTGCCTTTTTTCATTTGACTTTTTAACTATATGGTTTCACTTTCAACTCCACTTTCACCGTCCTCTCCTCGCTCTCCAACAATGGGATCCTTCTTTGGAGGTGTGTGTGTGTCGGGAGGAGGCAAAGGTTGAACTGGGCATCCTATCATGATAAATCACTGGTTAATGAGGAGTCCATTGTGTCCTCACATATTGTGCCACCACCCCCTCCTCCTCCTACCCCCATCTCCTCCTCCTCCTCCTCCTCCTCCTTCTCCTTGTGTCCCTCAGACCGCTACCTTTGGGTTGTTAAGCTGACACAGATAATGAACTGGCCGCTTTGAACTGTCCCCACAATATTGACTGGTTGCACACAGCAGATGTCTCGCTGGCAGAAAGCAACTGGTAAAAGCACATTAGGTTAACAAAGAGAGCTTTGCTTTGCAGGGGTGGGGACTGGAGAGGAGGTGGCAGAGGGGTCTGCGTGGGTGTGTTTCAGAGGGAGGGGGGGAACCGGGGGAGCAGAGGGCAAGCTTCAGAGTTGACAGATCTAGGGGATTATATCAAAACAACACATTTGTCGATCATATGATGAAGAGGAGCGGCGACAAAGAGAGGAGCGGCGTTGAAAGGGAATGTCTTCACGGGGCTTGTGTCATGTTGCGGACGAGCGCTGCATGATAATCTGTTCAAACTTGTTTGTAAACAGTTTGTTGTCGAGTGCAAACAGTAAAAATGACTACCGACAACTATGGATTTGCATTTTTTAGCAAACGCTCCATCGCTTCTAAGCATTTATGTTTCGCCTATTTTTGCATGCCACAGTTTAATCATTCAAAAAGAACATTTTCTAAAGTTCCATGTCGGGTTTTTATTCATTTCCACGTTTATAGATTGAATAGAGTCTTAAATATTCAGTTGTGCGATCCGTCATAGTGAGTTGTTCTGACGGTTTCCTCACAGCGACATTGTCACTAAATGATGGCGTTTTTTGGAGGGTCAACCGTCACGTCTAATAACAATGTTTGATTTGTGATAAAAAATAATGAAGGTTCGATGTTCTTGTCCTTACGCCCCTGTCTGATGGAAGAGTTGGTCCTGCTCTCTGCCCAGAAGTAGTTTGTGGTACTTAGGAGTACTAGTACTTAGTTGAATCTTTGGGTAAATATTTAGTGATTTGGTAATTATACCTCCGAAACGTCGGAATAGTCGTCGCTGCCGCTGCAGATTAGTCGTGTTAGAGCGATAACTCAAAAAATTTTTCACAGATCAGTTCCAACTTGTAGAATCACATAGACCATAATGTGAGGAAGAACTGGAGTGATTTTGGGAACGCTCGGTTGCATATTTCCAACACTAGAGAGAGCTTTATCTCCAAAATGGTCCAACTTTGATTCATATGAACTGACTTGTTGCGATCGCTCTTGTACATATTTTTGAGTTTCCCCCAATAATGACCAAATCACAAAATATTTAAACCAAGTCCAAATTTAACAAAAGTATTTGGTTTCATTAACCCTTTAATGTCTTCAGCAAGAAAAAAACAAATATGGAAACAATTTTTCTTTGTATATTTTATTTTTATGGGGCGTTTATTTATTATTATTAATAAATGACAAATTGTTTGGTCAAATATGTTTTTAAACAGTAAAAAAAAAAAATTAGACTAGATTAGTTGTTTTATATGATTCAGATGAGATTTTGTATTTCATTGAAAAATTAAATGAGCTCATACTTTTAATAAAGTTAAAATGTTTTCAGAAAACATTTAGAACCTTATTGGACTTTTTTCGGTTGTATTAAGTCACAAGATTCTGCCTAGTAAGTCCTTTAAAAAAACCTTGGCAGTTACGGTTAATGCCGCCTTCTTAGTGGCCCTTTTGACCTGTGGTGTCCCCCAGGGCACCGTCCTTGCCCCCTTACTCTTTAGCATGTAGATGCTGATGTTATAAACAGGTATAAATGAAGTGGCAAACATTTTTCAAAGATAAATGTATAGTAACTCAAGATGTACTCAATCAAACAGTTGAGCAGGACATTAAAGGGATTGAAGTCAGTAATACTACCTATACGGGAAAAAATATGCCTATACTTACAAACTAACAATACTACTATACTTTGAAAATACTCAACGCATTGGCAAAGGCAACAACGCAGGAATCACGGCTGGAAGAGGAGGAGAGTTTCTTTCTTCATGGGGGCAAGAGATTGATCACAGATATGAATACAAATGTTCCAAACTGTCTGAAACCGAGGTAAACTGGCTAAAAACCGCCGGCTTGTTCCCTCAGAGATAACAATCTAAAATCACCACTTGGCTCGTTCATTCGCTCCACAGATAACAAAAATGATTAACTTCATATTCAGCCTCCCTCTCGTTATTGTTGTGGAGTGAATGCGGCGAGGCCTGTGAGCCAACTGGTTTCTTTCTGGCAGTGGGACGGGTGTCTAATGGGTCAATAATAAGCCGTGACTAACCGTCTCCCTGAGGAGCAGCTTGGCCAGACACACACCCACAGAAAGCAGCAGAAAGGTATGAGCCACCAACACTGATTACCATATAATTGCATCCATTGTATTTGACATGGAGAATTAGCAGCACGCTAGGTGGCTAACTGGCCTTTTATTCAGCTGTGGACTGCACCAAAAAAAAAACACACCCACACAGACGAACATAATACGACCCAAACTGGATGGAATATGCATTTATGTGCACACATTTATTTGCATATAAGCGCAAACACATGCAGGGGAGAAAATATCCAATAATCTTTGAGGGCAGTAGTTTTGAGCTGATCTTGTGGATGTTGAAGATGAGAATCTGTCAGCTGCTAGTGGACCATGAAATTCTTCAAAGGTTTTTGGATAATCCAAGATAACGTGTCAGCGATTAATATCTCCATGGAAGGGAGAGCTAAAGTTCGTTCAGGGAATCCGGTAAATGAAATCGATGCCCTATCCTGGAAAGGATTAACCATGCAGCCTCTCTCACCTCTCCTCCACCTGTTTCCGTGGAGCCAGAACATGGGATCAAGCAAGAAAATGCAGAGAAACATCTTTGCTGTTTAAAGCGCCACAGTTTTAGCCATCGGAGTTCAAGGATCAGTGTTCTCGCACACTGGATAATCTTCCGTGGCCCATTCAAATTCCTCCTTTCCACTTTGAGAATTACACACGGCACCAGTTGTGAAGTTGTGAGCTTTTCCCACAAGCGACCGCGTCCTCGGACTCCGAGGCACGCAACAATTTGATTTGGTTCCTTGGCATTCGAGTCAAGAGGGTTAACAAGGCCCGCCACCATGGAGTCCCTTCACCCCGCGTGTGGCTAAACGATCACTTCCCCGCCAGCTTCACATCACAACAAATCTCTTTTCATGATCGCTCTTCACTCTTTCTCTTTCTTGCCTGACTGGCTCTTTTTAAACGGAGAGGGAGAGGAGAGAGAGTCAGGGAGAGAGAGTTTCTTTTTCCTCTTAAAGGTTTTGTGTCGGGACGGCTGAGTGAGCGTCCATTATAGAAAAGGCCCAGACCACCACTGGATGACCCTGCAAGGAGGGACAAAACCAAATTGGTCACGGACGCCAGCAGCTAATGGGCCAGAGAGGAATAGCCCTGGGTGGGTAATGACTGTATTCTCTGGCTTTCTCTTTACGCCCTTCTGGTGCCCTCGTACCCCCTGCCTTACCTCAGCGGCCACCAGCCCCGTTCTCTCCCTGTACTCCTGCAGCCAACTCTGTGTACCCCCCCCCCCCCCCCCCCCCCCCCCCCCCCCCCCCCCCCCCCCCCCCCCAGCCTTCCCTTCTAATGTCATCTACACTAAGCAGCGACACAATGCTGTTGGTCACAGTGTCTGTCTGTGAGGAGCACTTTGCAACAGATGCTGCAGAAGGATCAGGCAGTGGGAAGGGATGAGACATGGTCCTCATGTCTTTCCCACAGAGTGGAGACGGACGGGAGTCTCTCTCTAGGACCCTCGGTACGTTCAGTGTCTGCAGGAAATGGCTGCATTTAACACATGAAAGGAAAACACATTTTTTTCTGCGGTCTAAGTTTGGATTCAGACAAACAAAATCCCTGAAAATACATCCTGTATCGACACACACACTAAAGTCTTCACTCAAAGACCAAAGTTAATTTAATGTCTCGCCCAGCTGTTTGGTAGAGACCCTTTTGAGTCACTATTTCTTATCGGAAAAGGTGTGTCACTCGGCTGAACCTGTTTATAATGTGACCCGGTTGCAGCATTTTTATGCTAAAGTGTAAGGGACCAAGGATGGAGCCCTGGGGGACACCACGGGTTAAAGGGCCCACCGAGGAGGTGTTAACGATGGCCATGGTTCAGAAGGTCCTATTCGAAATGTAGAAAATGTTTTAGCATGTTGAAGACTTGTTGTCAAACTGTAATAGCGTTAGCTTGTGTGTGGACGACAGCAGAGGCTTTTTTCTTGCTATCCTCCCCAACAGCTGGTGTTGGTGTCGGCGCCATCTGATGGTGGTTAGGGAGACTTTCTGACTCCAAGATTCAACTGACCTCTGACCTCTCTAGCTGTAATCCTTGGAAAGTCTTTATCCAGTCCAACCATCCTCCTCACAGTGTGTGGGGTCAGTTTGCAGACACGTCCTCTTCCAGGTTGATGTCTAACATCTCCAGTCTCTAAACTTCTTCATTATTGAAACTGACATTTTGAACTGCTGAGAGATGTTCTTGTCTCCATTGTCAGATTTGTCTCATTTTACTCAAACAAGTGATCCTAAAAATATGAAATCGGATGGGGAAAAAAGTTTCAGATAATTTTTAATCACGAGACTTCTTAGGGGTGTCAAAAGTTTTGGAAAACATGTTTTAGAGAAAACACTTTTTTTTCTATGTTATCTATGTAATGTTTTTGTTTTCTGACCAGGCAATCAGAGTCTGTAGAAACATTCTAAAAAGTAAACCGTGCTGAATTAAGAGGTTTGCACCTGCTATTCAGATGATATAAGAACATAATTAGCCAACATTTCAATATTGGATCACACATTTGATCAGCAGATCTTCAGAGTCTAAGGAGGCTTGGGTACAAAATAAAAACCCAAAGTAAAACCATAAAAAAGGGATTTGTTTCGGTTGTATTAAAACAAGAAAGCTGGCTGGAAGAGATAGTTGGCTGTTTGTGAAAGTGAAGTTGACGATAAGGCACTTATCGGCAGGTTTGTGGGGGATGCTGGCGGGTTGTGGCGTCTTAGTTGGCAGCCAACAGGAGGAGTAGATGGGAGATGGGTGGAGGAGGAGGAGATGGTGGTGGTGGTGGTGGTGGGCAGGTCACGCCGGCTCTATTCAGGCCCTAAGACAACACCACACAGAATGATAGACTCCTCAGGATTGTTTGTCCCTCACAGCCCATTCTCCCTCCTGTCTCCCTCAATGGCACCCTCAGCCACACATGAGAGGCTCTCCCAGGTACCGACGAGAGAGAGAGAGAGAGAGAGAGAGAGAGAGAGAGAGAGAGAGAGAGAGAGAGAGAGGGGGGGGGGGGGGGGGGGGGGGTTGTATTTTAGAGATAAAGCCTGCTAGTCCTATGCTTGATTGCCCCACTATAGACACTCACTCAGCGGCGCTGAAAGGCTCCCTCAGACACCAGTGAATAAACTCTTACTCTTACGCTTCCATACATCACCCTCCACCCTCCTCCTCTGGCAGATCCACCCCCACCCCTCTCTCACTTTGAATTTTTCTGGGGGATCTGAGCACGAACCCTCTTCCCTCCCCAAGAAGCCCCCCCCCCCCCCCCATAAAAAAAAAAAAGTCTTTGCTTTTCTCTCAAACCTTTTCATGCTTACAAATCTTCATGACTCACAAAGTGGACAGTCCACATTTCCATACCGAGCATTGTAGGCACGGCGCTGCTGCTTGGATATTCATGGCATACCCGAACACCGCTGACGCTCGCTTATCTCCACGGGATGGACGTCCGTATCAATCCAAACATCCATATTTAATGTTTGTTGTTTTGTCTTGCTGGATGTTAATGCAAAACGGCAGAAAAGGTAAAGATTCTGATCAGGTGATACAGCAGCTGAGGACAGAGGGTCCGTCGCCTGTCAGTCATCTTCCTTCTGGTTGACACACGAGAGTCGAATGTTGGAATGCCGACGTTATCCTTGCAGGCTAACCATTAGCCTGCATCTCTAAAGGGCCTATTTAGCGCTGCTGCGGCTCCTGTCAGCCGTTTCCTGGTTGTAGGAAGAATCCATCTGACACTTCTTGACACGACAGGATGAGCTGACTCCTTCATTCATGCATTCACTCATTCAACAACTGATCAGAGGTGGGAAGTTACTAACTACATCTACTGAGTTACTAAGTGCTGTGGGAGTACGTTCTTTATGTACTAGTGCTTATCTGTTTCGCTTGGGCTTACGTTCTCGTCTCCAACAGCAATGAAAACTGGCTCATTAATCTCGGACCGTCCATATCGACTCAAACTAACTATTTCTATGAAGTCAGCAAAACTCTCTAAGATCAGACTCGAAAGTAACTCAATAATGAAGATAAATTCAGTATGAATCAAGATAGATTTCCTGGTGTCGATTCATAGGAGCTGAGATTTCGATACGACTGGACTGATGGTTGGGAAGTTAAGAATGAGAAACTTTTTTACACCAAAAGTTCCCCTAATGAGTAAAACATGAGCTATTATAGTGGAAAAACTATATATTCAAGATATCATAAGAGTCAATTTAGTTATAATCGGACATATGGTTAGAAAGTAAGTCAAAAAACACAGTTTTTGCCAACCAAGCCTTTCCTCATCCATATCCCACATCTACAAGTGTAATATAGTTGAAAGCTGAACCCTCCTTGCTTATAATCTGAGAATGGTAAAAGAAAGAACTATATTCATATATACTGATATCCTGTTTTTATAAGGGGAAAATGTCACAAGTCTTTTTTCTACAAAAAGTGAATGATTCTGCTTTTAAATCAAAGATTAAAAGTTTCCTATTTACTGCTGCCCTTTATTGAATATTCAAATTTTAAAATGATTCTTCTTTCTCTCTTTCCTATAAACCGTTTGGGGGAAAAAGGCTAAATTTTGTCTTCTTCTATTCTAGCTTGTTTTTTTATTTTCTAATCCTTCTTCTTAACCATATCTTAATACTTATTCGTGCATTTTGTCGCTATGCGCTGGATTGTTTGTGTGGAGATCTTTGAGTTGCTCTCTTGCTGATATGTCTCTTCTAAATAAAGTTGCCTTGTTAAAGGAAAGTGTTCTGCAGAGTGCAGCTGAATTAAAAATGCCAAATACATGGTCTTTAAACGGCGTAGAACTGTGCAGCGAAGATGAACAGAGAGTCAATGCGCCCTCAAAGACCTGGGCGGTGACACTTTCCACACAGCGGTTTGATTGACACTGTCCGTCACAGGCAATGAACTCAACTCTAATTTCCCTTTTTTTTTGCCTTTGCCCTCCTGTCACTCCGGGCTTCTGTGTGAGGGACGTTTAGAACTAACTATGACAGTTATTCATTGTTTTTTTTACCTATCTGACTGCTAATTGGCCTTCCACTATACAAACACGCGTTAACATAGTCAAAGCCCACAGTTCCCAGTCACTGTCGCACATTTACATTTCCTAACCTCTAAATGTAAAGCCAAGTGGCTGGAAGAGCTGAATGTTGCCTCCTTATGGTGCAGCCTGGTTTTAAGCCATTCAAATTCGGACTCGGCGCTGAGGTGCAGGGCTTTGCATATTCCCCAGTCCTCCGGGAGCTGAGCTCAGGCAGGCCTACCTTTGTCTGCACCTTCGCCAGCGGACCTCGGGGGATTCTGTGCTGTGATCAGGCCTCCATTTAAACAAGTGAAACAAAAACAGCATTTAAACCAGCCAGGTTCCCTCTGCTAGAGATTTATTTGCAAGCTGTTGCCCTTCTGCTCCTGGTCCAATGGTAAATGCTAATAAGTAACATATTTACATTATTTACTAATCTGTAGAAATAAAAAATCCACCAGTTTACTGTCTTTGGTTGAGCGTTAAACCAAACTTTGTGCATTGTGATGATGAAATGTCCAAATAGAAGACTTCCATTCAGTTCTGCTCTATCGAGGGATTCGTTAGTTGTTTTCTTTCCCCCAACTGTTATTTTCTTTTTAACGACTCATTCAGGCGCTACAAAAAAAGAGAAAGAAAGAAGTTTCAACAATAGATCTAATACAGGCTCCCCTCCAGCCCTCTCCATAACCTCTGTTCCAATCGTCTCATGCACTCGCGAGGAACTATGGCTACATTAGCCTTCTTAGAAACCTAGAAGTGCTTTAATTAAAACTTCATCCTCTCTCCCAAATCCCCCCCTTATCCATCTCTTCTCATCCTCTCTCCTCCGACGCGACCACGTCTCGTCCCGTCGGCAGAAGGGGCGCGTCGTTGACTCGCACTCCAAGGCCTCCGCTTGTTTGCCGGGCCTCAATAGAAACTCCCAGTCAGATACAATGACCTCGCAAATTAAAGGAGTGACTGTCCAAATTAAATCAAGCAACGCAGCCTCTCGGTCTCTCTACTTAACTCCCCCCCCGCTCTCCCCTTCCCTCCAATCCTTCAGGCTTTCTCATAAGCGCGAGGTGAGCAGGGAGTGAAAGGAGGTTTTTTCTTTGCGCTCCTCCTTGAGATGCTACTTCTTGCTAATTAACTGGTGCTCTTTGTCATCTCCTCTGTGAGCATGAAGGACCTCAGGGAGGCTGAATAGGGCTTTTTCAACTGGCAACCCTTGCCGACTGTCTGCTGCTCTCATTGCACTTGTCATTCTTCTCTCTCTTTGTCAGCCGTCGCAATAGCAGATAAAATGATAGTGTTTCCATTAATTAGTTTTCTGCTTACCGTCAACGACATTAGCATCGCTAACGTGTGAATTTTCTTTTGGAGGGACAATTTTTGTGCTTGCTGGTCATTAAAAATGAATTTTCTTCAAAGTGTGTGTGTATATCAGTTAGTGTGTGTGTGTGTGTGTGTGTGTGTGTGTGTGTGTGTGTGTAGTCTCTTTGCATGTGAATGCAGCCATGATCCCCGGACTCAGGAGAAGGCCTATCGTGTCTAATCCCTGAAATATTGTCCCACTTCAATCAATGGTGTAAAATTGGAACATATGTGTCATTATTCAGTAAATCTTTCATTAAACCCTGATCGCCTCTTGTCGTCTCATGAAGGCTCGCTTTCACAGACCATTCCTCACCACCTGCTAACATCTGCAAATCGTAATTGTGGATGTCTTTTTTTTTTTCTCTTTTTTCTCAAAATGCATGAATGAGCGATGCAGATTATATCTAAGGAATGTGTCCGTTCTAATTTCCCATCCATCTCCTGTGATCTCTGATATATTTTGAGTTCAGGCCAAGCCGTGAAGTTTGGACACACATGGTAAAGCTACAAGGGTCTGACTCCCAGACTGTGATGCTGGGATTTTCTGTTCCCTTGATCAATGAGTCTCCACTCGTCTCAGTGTGTCTGATTCAGAGGGAATACTGTAAAGAGGCATCAAACCATGTAATGCCTTGTAAAATGAGATGCATCCGTAGGAAGTCCTGGGATTGAGAAGTGGCTGAAGCATATTTCCAGTCCTATTTCATATTTGTTAGGTTAACTTGTTTAAGTAGGAAAACCAAAGTGTTGAACAGTCACTTCCTGTTTGACTGGGGTATAAATATGAGGTGACACAGGCCTGATTCTCTCTGAGGTTCTTCACCATGATGAAGACCAGAGAACACAGCAATGAGGAGCAA